>BMAV01023783.1:221745-236163 GCA_019973955.1 Trichonephila inaurata madagascariensis
CCATTGGGCGCACGGGGGGGCCTTCCCCCCCCCCTGTTATATTAAAATAAATATTATATTATTATTAGATATAATTAATATTATATACGATAACATTGATAACAGTGCTATTATCAGCTTTAATATATATCACATCGATAGTCAAGTTGATGTCTTATTAAATAGTAAAAGTAACATTTTTTATATGTCGGCTGTGTGACGTAATTGGTTTGGTGCTGACCTTGCATGACCAAATTTGCGGGTTCACCCCCGGCCGAAATCAGTGAATTTTCATGAAACAAAAAATAGTGTTAATGTCGCATGATTATGCGGCATGTTAATTATCCCTTGATTGCCTGTTTTATTTTGGTGCTCTCAGAAAAATTAAATTTCTTGTACTGCTTCGCATCGTCAGAGCTCTTGTGCCTCTCTCTGGGAAGCAAATGGGCGTTAAAATCCCTTGCGGTGATTGGTATACTACCTATATGGTGTCGCACTTAAAAAAAGATTCCAGCTAACGGGGATTGTATATGGTCTACAATATTAAAATACCAATCCGAAGCCCCATTAGAAATTTTTAAAAAAAATATTTTAGATACTTAAATCAAGGTAAAAAAATTGAACAAGTCAAAGTTATTCTCAGGATACAAAACGCAAAGAAAGTTTTCAATGCCTGTTCAATACGGATTTTATGTCAAAATCTTCTGAACTGTAAATGCTAATGCATAATTCTCTATGAAATTAATTGTGGGGAAAACCTTTCTATAAAAATGTGCTAAATAAAAAATTACATGACCGATATCTTTACAGATTGGGACACGTAGTCAACATCAAGCACACAATTAAATGCGCGCATTTAGCAACGTAGACAACATCATAACCAAAATGTGTGTAGCACTTTTGTTTGGCCTCCAACGGATCATACAAAAAATACATAAAAATTGAATATAAGTCACAATTATTTAAATCAATTTATATAAACAAATATATACTTTATCTTTAAATTAAAGCATTCCTTATACAGTCAGACCTCTATATAATGAAGTCACTAAATCCCGGAAAAAAGTTCGTTGTATGGAAAATTCGTTATATAGAGGTTCATCTTTTAATATACTTTATAAACCACATAAAACAAATTTTAAATTCATAAGCACTATATATTAAAAAAAGTAATTATTCGCCCCTTTTTTAAAATTAATTTATGTTTATTTTATATATTTTACTTATCAAAAAAAAAGAAAGAAAGAAAAACTGCAAGGAAAACAAGAAAAAAATAATGTCGAAGAATTCACTGTATTTTCAATATTAAGAAAACAATTTTATACTAAAATTAATAAATTTTAAGGACATTTTATAATTTAAAGCATACAAGTAATATTAAATATACATTATTTTATGATTAGAACGCGGGGACACGGGGCAACTCCACTGAGGGTGAAAGAGGATATCGAAGATGCTTCTAGTGAACTGGGCAGTGGGGGTTAAAGGATGGGCGAGTTAGGATCTAATAAAACCAGTCGAGATTTATGACCACCATAAAATGTGTTAAAGAGAGAGTAACTTGAAATTTTTTCAGAGATTCTTTAAAAAAAAACGGGAGAACAAAAATTGAATCACAAATGAGAACGTTCGTTATATAGAAAATGTACTTCGATATAGAGAGGTTATCTTACGAACAAAATCGTGAAATGTTGAAGGTTTTAGGAAAAAGTTCGCTATATAGAAAATTCGCAATATAGAGGTTCGTTTTATAGAGGTTCGACTGTATATATTTTTTAAAATTTTATTTGCCCAGATACTAATGTCAATGTTGATAGGATAACGTCCACATTCAATTTAACCAATGGAACCCGTAGATTTCCTTACAGTTTTGAAGTTCCGCCTTTTTTAGAGCATTATTTAAAATTGTATTGTTCTGTTTCTAATGAAAGCGTTAATTGGATTAAGTAAAATAAACTTAACCAATGTAGCCATAGTTAGACCTTTACTTCCAAAGTACCACCTTCTTTCAATAATTTCATAATTTTACTGTAGAAATTGCTCAAAAAAGCCATAGTTGGAGGAAAATCACAAATATCACCACAGAGAGAGGCTTTTTTTTAAATACCGCATTCTTTATAGCACTTATTTTATTACCGACACCTATTGCAGAGCTGATTGGATAAAATCCGCATCTAATTTAACCAATGGCACCCTACATTCTCTTACATTTGTGAAGTACCGCCTTCTTTAAAAAACTAATTAATTTTTATTGCTCAGATTTAAATGTAACCTCTGATTGGATGAAACTCTTAGTAAATTTAACCAATGTAACACACAATAGTTAATCCTTTCCTTTAAAAGTACCTCCTTCTTTCAATAATTTAATAATTTTGCTGCAGTAATTGCTTACCAAAGCGTTGGTGGGAGGCAGTTTAAAATTGTCTTATTCAATGACACGTATTTATATTTAAAGTACCGCCTTCTTTATTTAATTAAATTTTATTGCTCAGATTTTTATAGCAGAGCTGATTGGATGTAAGCCATAACTAATTTAACCAATGCAATCAAAGTTAGACTTTTACTGTAAAAGTTCTGCCTTCTATATGGGATTTAATGATTTCATTGCTGAAATTTTGTAACAAAGCGTTGATTGGATGTAAATAGCATTTTATTTTATTCAATATTACATCGTAGATTGGTTTTCTTTTTAAAGAGTACCGCCTTCTTTACTTAGTTTAGTTTAATTGCGCCATTGATTCTAATGAAAGCGCTGATTGGGCGGAAGTTTAGATAAATTTAACCAATGTAATCATTGTTCAGCCTCTTTTTTTTTAAAGTACCGCCTTCTCTTCTACGATCTTACAATTTTAGCGTTCAGATTCAAATCAAAATTCTCATTGGAAGTAAGGCACGATTATTTTAGCCAATATTGTCAAAGATTGACTTTTTTTTCACACACTTTTTTCTTTACAGCATTAATTAAATGTTATTGATCTGTTCTATTCACACACACAAGGTGCTAATTGGAGGTACATGGTACAATTACTTTAACCAATGCCATCATAGTTCGACTTCAAAAACTTTAAGTAATCCTCTTCGGTGCTAGTTTGATATCACGAGACATGCGCCAAGTTGTTGTTTATATTCGCCAAGATGGAAGATGACATTACAATATGGTTACTTTGATATTTTTATCGTCTGGCAATGTGATTTCCTTAGGGATAACGTTTTTAGAAATAACTTTTATTGTTTTTTTGCCGTGGTAACCCTATTAATTAATAATTTTAATTCGTTTTTTTAAAAAAATTAACCATTTTCAGTGCAATTGCTCTATTATTTCAGTCTTCTGCTTTATTTTGTGGTAGTAGGATTTTTTTTTTTTAAAGAATGAATGTTAAAACTTTTAATTATTGTTATAAATCGTTCATTTTCACTTTATTCTACTTTTTAAAAATGCTTTTTTTAACGTTCGTTGTTCGATGAAATTCGTTGGAGGAATTTTCAGTTTCTGGAATATTGAAGTGTTCATTAATTTGCAATTCCTTTTCAATATTAATTTTAATTGTATATTATGTAATTACTTTATTAATAATATAAAAATATAAGTATTATTATGTGTAATAATCATATAAAATTCGTTATTTATAATTGTTTTTTATATTTATTACTACATATCATGTTATTATTTTTATTATCACATATTATGCTATTTATTTATATTTATTATTACGTATTACGTTATTATTTTTATTATTGCATATTATGTTGTTATTTTTATTATTACATATTATATGCTATTTATTTATATTTATTATTATATATTATGTTATTTATTTATAATTATTACTGTTATTTATTAAATTATATGATCATTATACATAATAATTATTATTAAATCATACGATATAAATATTATATAATTACTATTCAATTATATTATAAGATTATTAATACATGTTACTTTTTATTATATTCTATGGATATTCATTATTTATTGATTGTGATCTAGGTTATTCTCAATCTCTTCATGTATCCTTCATTTGAAATATATTTCAATGTATTTCAAAGCAATTCTAAAATTATTGTGTATCATTAAATTACCGCTAGACCGCCATCTTGGAGTACATTCCAGCGAGAACAAGCGGTGCTTGGCGTCTTGCCCTGGGTTCCAAACTAGTTCCGTAAGATCAGTACTTCTCACATTTTTCAATATTTACGACCCAATTTTCAATCATTATTTTCACTGCCTCCCCCCCCCCATATACTAACAATGTATTGAATACAGTAATGAAGTTCTTTGACGATAAAACTACAAAACAACTTTAATTGTAAACTGTACAAATTATCAAGATAAGAATTAAATTTTGTAAATGTTACTTTTAAATAATAGAAATTTTGAGTAAATTATACTTTAAGGTATCCGATTACGTTCGGAACCATGATATTGCAAAAGCGTATATTGGATAATATTTATGATATTTAGTGTCACTTAGATTAGAAAATGTACATAAAATTGTTTTAAGAATAATAATACAATAAAAAATAATTTAAGTACAATATTTTGACAAAAAATGAACATAGAATGACCCATTTTCAAAGTGTTCTTCTGTGAAAAATGCTTCTATTATAATAATATTTTGCCTGTATATAGCTTAGACCTCTGTACAGAGGCTCAACTAGAAATTTTCAAATATATAACTTAGAAGTGGATTTATCCATGTTTTACGACAACAGAGGGGAGAAATTTTAATAAAAAAACGCCGATAATTATTTCAGTTGGATGTAACTCTGAAAATAATGTGAATTTTTTTAAAAAAAAATAGTTCAGACTCTCTGGAGAAGTCTTTACTTTATATAAGCACACACACACACACAAAATATCATTATTTTAGAAGCATTTTTCATAAAAGGAGAACATTTTGAAAAAAAGGTTATTCTAAGTTACTTTTTTGCCAAAATATTGTATTTGAATATTTTTTTTTGTCAAAATGTCCTTAAAACAATTTTATACATATATTCTAACCTAAGTGACACTAAATATCATGAAAATTATGTATTTAAGCGCTTTTTTAAAATCATGGTTCCGAACGTAGTTGGATACCTTAAGCAATACTTTCGTCACTTGTCCATGGTCAAAAATTAGGAGGACCAAAAGCTATCAAGTAGCTAAAGAATGCGTCGTTAATATTCACTCACTTAAGAGAATTATGATACTTTTCAAGTCTACATTTATAAGAATTCTATATCGGTGTGAATGCGTCATTAATTTGTTATAATGTCTGAATATATTTTGGTTTGCTTCCTATCAGTAAATTAATAATTTTTTTAAATTATATTTTATTTTCGAATTTCTATAACCTCGCGTGTCCCATGTAGGGTTATCACGCCATCCTAGGGAATGCACTCCACAGTTTGAGAATCGCTGATTTGAAGCTCCAACGCAATTTTAATTATAAATCGTACAGATTATTAAGATAAGTATTAAATTTGGTATCTAGTTTTGTATATGACAAATCTAAGGGAAAATCACTCTAGTTATTATTATTAAATTTGTTCTAATTTAGTATTCATAATTTAGTTATCTATTATAGTATATGCAGCACTGATATATTTATAAGTATATTATAACAGTGTAAATGTATTCTTTATTTCTTATTATTTCGGAATGTTTTCTTTAATTTGTTTTCTTTCAGTAAATTACTAAATTTTTTGAAATAATATTTTATTTTCGATTTCTTATTTTCCCCCACGTAAGGTTATAGTGCCCCCCTGAGGGGGACGTGATCCACAGTTTGAAAAACGCCGAGTTAAAAACATTTAGACTGTTTTTTTTTTTTTCACAAAACATCTCTTGGTTCAAGTATAATTGTTGAATAACTTGAATAAAAGAAAGCAGCTGTCTGATAAGCAGTTAATTTAATTTCTTACATTTATTCTGTGTATAAATACATCCAAGATAATCAAGGAAATATGCAAACACTCTTTGCTGAAAGATTAACCATTATTTTTATATTTTAAAAGAAATACTGGAAAATAAATCAAAAATATAAATAACTAAAACATTTTTAAATAAAATTATTTTTCCTTTAACCCTTAAGAAAAGGAGCAATTAATAAATGCAATTTGTCTCATAATAGTAGTAGCAAAAAAGGGAAACAAATACACAGAATGCAGTACTTATCATAGAACTATAGACAAAATGAAACAATATTTTAAAAACCTTTCTTCTAATTTTTACTTTAAGTTTTAAAAGCTTTTTAATTTTGTAACAAAAATTTCGTTATTTACTTTAAAACTTGTAGGAAAGAACCCTTGTCTGTGAGACTTTGATCTCACTGTATGCGTGGGTTAATAGTTGTTGGTGCTCTTGGATTTTGGTACTTGAAACTCGTTTAATGCATTTTTTCAAAGTTCTGAATAAAGTAGTTTCTGTAACTCAACTTTGTACGCTACTGATATTACGGGGCTTCTTCTACAAAAAGAATATGTCTTAAGTTCTTTAAGTTTTTCAGCATAATCTCTCTCCATTTTTGCCCTCAGCTTAGGTTTTTCAAAGTATGAACATTAATATAAATATTCAACATGACATTTTTTTTTTTGGAACAAAGTTTACAAATTCTCGAATAGTCTCTCTGCTGCACTTAAAATGTTTTACAGGTCAAACAATTGCTCCTTTCTGCAACTATTTTTCTTTTTCTTTTAAGGTATCCGACTACGTTCGGAACTGTGATTTTAAAAAAAACGCATAAATAGATAATTTTCGTAATATTTAGTGTTATTTAGATTAGAATATATGTATAAAATTGTTTTTAGGACATTTTGACAAAAAAATATTATTTAAATTTAATATTTTGGCAAGAAATTAACTTAGAATAATCTTTTATCAAAACGTTCTCCCTTTATACAAAATGCTTCTAAAATAATAATATTTCGCTTATATAAAGTAAGGATATCTCCAGAGAGTATGAAGCAGGATTTTTGAAAAATTCAAATTATTTTCACAGCTACAACCATTGAAATAATTATCGGCGTTTTTTTCTTAAAATTTCTCCCCTCTGTTGTCTTAAAACAGGGATAAACCCACTTCGAAGTTATATATTTCAAAAATTCTAGTTAAGCCTCTGTACAGAGGTCTGAGCTATATACAGGCAAAATATTATTATAATAGAAGCATTTTTCATAAAAGGAGAATATTTTGAAAATGGGTCATTCTATGTTCATTTTTTTGTCAAAATATTGTACTTAAATAATTTTTTTTACTGTAATACTATTCTTAAAACAGTTTTATATACATTTTCTAATCTAAGTGACACTAAATATCATAAATATTATCCATTTATACGCTTTTGCAAAATCACGGTTCCGATCGCAGTCGGATACCTTAAAGTATTCCAAGAATTGAAAAATCGTAAACTCGTTCTCTATGTTCCTCTTACTTGAAGACTCTCTCCCCCTTTTTCATCTTGTTCTTGTAATGTGTTATTTATGAACTTAAAAAAATACAATAGACTTAGATCAGTGGATAAAATGAAAAAACAAATAATTGTAAATCGCAATACACTCATGTCCATAAATCCAGGATAATTCAGAATCACGTTGAAATTGAACTCTAGACTAAAACTTTCACTTGCAGAATTACGAAACATATTTTTAATAATTTAAAAACTACAGGAAACCACAAGATGACACTGGTAGTATGAAACAATAACTTGAATGTTAAAGTGGAGTATATATGGAATGATAGTAAAGAAGTAAAATTGCTCACAAGGGTTTTGTAAGCAACTCAGTGGCTTAACCAAATAGTTATTACGCAGAGGAAGTATGAGGATGTTCTTTTTTTACATTGTAAAATTATCTGCAGCATCGAATATAGCGTACTCCAATGGAAATATAAGAGAAACTTGGAATTACCCAAAGTGTCATCTCTAGGTTTTGGCAAAGATTCCAAGATGATGGAAATATCAGTAGATATTCCATTAAAAGTCGCATCCTAGTTACAACGCCGAATGAAGACCGATGTTTGGCAGCAACTCCAACAAGTAATATATAAAAAAAATTAAGCCAATTCCTACTTAGATCAACAAAGAAAAAATTTATTTTTTAGCTACTTTTTATTAAATAGTTACAATTAATATAAATATGTATATACATAGGACAGAATCACAACATTAAGTGGTGATTGAGTTTTATTCATTATCATTAAAGTATCGTATTGTTATTCAAAACAATCGTGTATATAAAATTTCAGTTCAACTGAATGCTTTAAAACGTGAGGAAAAAAATCTTTTAAAAGTTTTGGCACAAGTCGGCAAAATAGTCGTCCAGTCGCCAAAAATGATGCCAACGTGGATGAATTTGTAATTTTTTGAATAATTAGTTTTAGTCAATTGATTTTTATTAATTTTAATTAAATTGCTGTATTGGCATCCAAAATAATCATGTGTTTAAATTTCAGCTCAATTGAGAGCTTTAAAATGTATTTTATTAACGATTGAAAATTCCATCAAGATCAGTAAATAAATATATAGAGAGTGCGAGCTAATAGTTAGAAATTAAAAAAGATATGGACAGAGTACAGCATCCGACCTCTGTCTCATCAGCTATATGCAGCCACAAGTACGACAGTTTAAAAACAAACCGTGGACAGAATATTGAACCTATTAAAGTGAACATGGTGGCGGTCTATATGGCAGCAGATTTCTTAGACTTATTCTATTCACGGCAACTCACTGTCTCCAATGGTTAGCCTGGAATACAGAACATGCATTGTGTGTGTGTGGATATCATCACAGTAAACATATGTGATGTTTTCCAACGAGTCTTAGGTTTTGTCTGAAGTCTGATTCCCATCGAGTTTTCATAATTTGGAGAACGACAAGTACCCATCACTTCCAATGCAATATCATTGAACTGACTGTACGGTTATGGTGGTGTAAGACCTGGCTTGCATCTGGCATATCATGTGTGGCACATGCAATGTGTTAATTATCATACCAAATGTGTAATGTTCAGTTTTTGTACAGAGAATATCTTTTGTGTAATTGCTCCAGAGAGCAATTTTTTTTATGAATGGTATCACACATAAGATATCTTTTCGTTCTTTATCTTTTGTTTAATAAATGAGCTTGATGAATAAGTCTCATTTGTCTTGTTTCTTAATCTTTATTTTGGGAGATGGCACTATCCTTAATTTATGAACATGAGTGTAATTAAAACTCAAACTCAGCGTAACAGTTCACGAAGGTCAGGGCTTACTGTGCCCATCCCAATACACGTGACCATTGGGCACTGAGGTGCTAGAGGAGATATCCTGATCAGGTGGTCAGTCTGAAGCGAGATCTTCAGTGCTTAAGTCTCCAAGCAGTCTTGGCACTCATTTATCGAACCAATGCAGTTGGAATGAAAGTTTGAGTCAACTTTGCCCAGCCTGGGAATAGAACATATAATTTATTATTCTAATTATATAAACATAGCTACAGTGTAATAAGGATACATTTAATATTATAAATCAATTTATTGCTAGTAATTAGAGCTACTATTTTAGGAAACATGCGCAACGTAAAACTGAATTACTATTTCTTTCAGAAATATTCCTTATTTTCTTATGCTTATAATTTAAAATATTATGATTATATATTAAACATTTTGCACTTTTTTGAAGTCTCACCCCTCTGCAAATTATGTACAAAAGATTCGAACTATTTCATTTTAATTTCAAATAATTAAATCTATTTGAAAATAGTTTATATGTTCGACCTCTGAGACAAATTTAACATCCCTAGGTATTCTTAACAATTCTCCAAGTCTGCTCAACATTTGATATTTTTTATTTATCCTCCCTTTTTACTGGCTCTATTTTAACTATATTTCAATTAAGTGGAAAAAAAAAACTGAAAACAATTTTTAAAGTAAAAAAAATGTAAAAAAAAGCATTCCCCCCGTAACTCTTGAATTAGAATAAGGAAAATTACTTTTAATTTTACAAAGTTTAAATTTAATATCTTATTCCCTTTACCGAGAAAGGGTGTTTTAGGAAGAAAATTTTCGTTTTCGGAAAATACTACTTTTATCATAGTAAGAAACCCTTACAAACATGACATGAAATTATTATTTAATTATCCTCCTGAACACTGCAACTTAAGGAAAGATGAGATATTTATAAGAAATAGTTGATTATAGAATTTGAAAGCTACAAATTTAGATAAATAAATATGAAGGGACCTTTAAAACAATTAAATCAAGGCAAAGAGCTTTGTTAACGATTGCTTATGAAAATCAAAATTCATAGAAATAAATATTTATTTCAGCAAAACATTCAAAAATATTTAATGAAATTAAAATAATTTTGTAGTGCAGCATTGCATAATTTCGAACAGCATTGAAATCACTATAAAAAAAATTCCATTCAATTTGAAAAAGAAAAAAGGAAATTGTTTTGTGTTGTGGCCTACAATCTTTAAATAGCCCTCCATTTTTGGTTAGACAATATGGAGATTCTTTTATACAATGAACCTTTTCGTCATTTCTGAATAACATTGGCAGATCTGTTGGGAAGTGTATTCTCTGCATTTTAAATATACGAAATGCACCAAATTTGAATGTTCTGAGTGAAAGTATTTCAAAGAATTCGCTGCATTTTCGACGTTTTCAGGAAATTACGCATTCGACGTAGGAAATCACTATTGTAGTTGCACTTCAAAAAGTCATATCACGTACACAGTTTGAAGAAAAGCAGAGTTATTTGGCAGAGAACAACATGTGCATAGAAAATTGGCTAAGAAATGGTGATGGCAGAACATTTGACCTCCAAAACAGGCAGTATCAATAAACACCAAGTCTTAAATAATTAGGTTTATGAATTTTGAAATAATAAATATATAAAATTAAAATTCAGAATTCAAATTTCATGGTATAAAATTTGAAGGAGAATTTCTGAGATTCACATAGCATAAAATTTAATATACTAATAATTACTTTTAAGGGAAAAAAGCTTACATAATCTATACTTTAATGATTAAATTTGTAATTTGTAATACTTTTATGCTTTACAATATATCCGAATGAAAATTTGAATTTTTATATTTTTATTTTCGCATTCTCATACTTTTTCAAATCTAATTGTATATGATTCTAAGAGAATTAGTAATTTCCTTTCAGAAAAATTAGTAGACAAATTTTGAAGAATAACTAATGCACACAGTTTATTAGCATTCATATTTTTCACGAATACCTCTTTTTAATTTCCGAAATGTGCACCATTGAACAACACATGTGCACAAAACATCATGATTTTATATGAGTACATAACTTATCTATTTAAAAAGGTTTTATTACTTTGTGATTCCTCTTCGCTTTCAATTTCATTCTTCTGAACCGAATTTTCGGCAATTTTTTTTTTTGTATAAATGAAAAAGCCCGTGTCCGTATGTATGTGTATTGTTGCTCAAGGACACCATTTTGAGTATTGCAGGTAGATCAGCTTTATCTCCGAAATGTGCAGTTTTGTTCAATGCGATCAAACACATGTGTTTTTTTTATGTTTTTCATTTGTATAAGTGCTATGGGCAAGATTTTTTTTTTAATAAAACGATGGTGCTGAATAACATTGTAATCGAATTTTTTCAGATTTATCCACCAGAGGGCGTAGTAAGCTGTTTCTTTGTGTAGCGCATGACAACTTTACTATACCTAAACCCCACTTTTATGACTATAGTTCTTGTCGTTCATTAATTATAGGAACGATATCGGTCTTCAGCGGACACATTGTATATATTGGTGCATATGATATTAATGTTCTGAATGAGAGTTTTGATGTATAGGTCCATACAAATAATCCGTTAATTGCTTCAAATTAATATTAATGAATTTACGTATGGAATTATTTATAGTATGCTTTTCCGTTGAAAACAATTGCTTACAAAATGAAAGAAAATTTTAGCATTTTCACAATGAAATCCTCAATTGCAACAAAAAGAATTGTTTGTTTTTTTTTCTTTTCAAATAGAAGTAAACTCCGAGATAACGTAGAATTGAACCTTAATATTGAATGCAATTTTTTTTTTAGCGTGCCACAAATATACTGTACATTTATCATCCTTTTTCGTCAACAGTGACTCCAAAACATGAATAAAAACTTTCGAATTTCAATATAAAATATTTGCTCTATCCTCAACAAAACTTAATATTTTACTAAGAAGTTTTTCAACAACTTATTTTGCTCTTTTTAAATTTATATAAAATGCTTTAAATATAAAGAAAAAAAAATTAAATATCATATTATATAAAAAAATAATCAGAAATAAACGAAAAGATCACACTACAATAGTGATTGAACACGTTAAAAACATTTATACACCAACACTATTGTAACTGGCAGTTTGATACTCTTAGTATAAAGTTTTGTGAGCACTCACGGTGTGTTTGAAATATCTGGGGCCCTGTGTTCATTATACTTTTCATGATTTTAGCGACGATGTTCCTCCATTCTTTGATTAGCTCTATTTTAAGTTCAATTTCTCTTTTTAAAGTACTTAACTACCGGCTTATTCATAATTAATGTAACCAATTTCAAAGTATCATAAATTTTGATTGAATAAAGTTATTTACATGGAATTTTCAATGTGGTTTCCTCTAGCACAGTACATTTTTTGAAAGCTTTTCGGTTCAGTTAAAAGAGTTTTTTTCGATCATTTTGGAGGTATTTTACCAACTCCCTCCTAAATTGCGTTTTGAAGACATTGAAATGCTTTTATTTTACGTCCGTGTAATTGTTTGTTTTTTTTTTAAGTATACGCACAAAAAATAATCACAAGGAATACAGAGAAAGAATAGGGATAGTCATTTATCAGGAGGCAGAAAATTTATTTTTTAATCAGTTTTATAGCTGATTTGGCAGTACGACTTTAGTATAAATTTTAGTGAAAAACAAAGTTTCTTTGAGGATAAAAACGTTTATACTTTTTTTATTCAAGTGTTTCAAAACTTTATTCGAATAGTAGTTAGCATAAAATTTAAAGTTTGGTTCCACAAAAAATGGTTTTGTTAAGCCATGAGAGGACATTTCCGTCCATACCATAACACCTTAAAGCCAGCTTGCATTTTTAAAAAAAGCTGCGTTTTTATGAAGTTATTGCTTGAAATATATTGGATCTTCGTTTTTCCAGTTGTGAATGGCAGATGAAAGAGTGCTTCACCAGAAGTTATCTATGATTTTTATCTACCTTTGCGTAACATTAAATACAGAGGCCAAGAACGTTTTCTTTGTTTTTATACGATCTTAACAGATATTTGATGACACATTGGAAAATTTACTTTTTTATAGTCAATTTTCTATATCTGACGATACATTGTCAATTGCTACATCTATAGTTTCCTTGACATAGGTTTTTGAGGCCAAAGGAATTTATACAGCGATAATTCTTTCGAACTTCTTTTTTTCTTTTTCATTAAGGACTTCCTTTCGGTCACATTTTTTCTCTGGAGCTTTTGATTGCGAGCCAAATTTTTATTTCTTTTTGAAATTTAGATAGTAATACAATAGAAAAATGTCTTTTTTTGATTTTTAAATACTTTATTATTGACAGAATTTGAACAACCATCCTTCAAAAGCTTTAAAATTTCGTTCCGAGTTTGAGGATCTAATTTCAGTACTGTTATTTACTCCCGCTAGTAAAAAGGGTTAGATTAGTAATTTAAATGTTTTATTTTTCAAATATAACCAGTAGCAAAACGATAGAAATTCATCATAAATTATTGTATGCTTTTAAATTTGATCACACTAGTTTTGAATCAACAGATATAATATCGTATTATATCCAAGTACGTTAAATTTGGGCTTAAATCTGATGTTTTACATTTTTACTTTAACCAGATTTGAACAGTATACTTAGGATTTCGTTATTTCAGAAATAAAGGTTTTTCATATGTACTTAAATTTTAGGTTAATAATCGTGAATATAAAGATGTATAGAATGATTTATTATGAACCATTAATATTTATCAAGATTTTATGCCGACATGCGTTCTTCTGCATAAAGACTTTTCCACCGCAATGTTTCACTATTCAAAACAAGTGCCGTAGGTTAAATTCCTCATTTTTCATCTAGCTGTGTTAGACGCTCATCAGAACTAAAAAAGTTAAACATGTTCTCATCTCCAAACAGTACGTGATTCCAATAAGATATTAGCTTAATTATCATTGATTTTCTGAAAGAAAATCTGAGCTTTGTGAACCCAGAAAAAAAAATTCTTCTACCAAAGCTGCCACGTAAACCAGCTGATCTCAGCACTCTTCGAATTGATTCAGGTCTAATTGACTGAATTCTGAAGAAACCTTCAGCCCGCAAATGTGAATTCCTCATATAATTCTTCTTTTTATAACAGTAAATATTTTACCATTTGGGGTTAGTTTTTTCAGGATGGTCATTTAATTTATAAATTCCAAGTTGCTTTTGTGTT
>BMAV01023783.1:241163-259903 GCA_019973955.1 Trichonephila inaurata madagascariensis
TTCGCCCGCATATTTCCGATTTAAGAAAGATTTCTTTTCCTTCTCTCTATCCCGGCATAACACGGGTTTGTTTTTTTAGTGCAAAATTATTGTTCCCTCTTCCCTTTCCCCTCAAAGATTAGGCATAGCTTCAAATTTCCATGTATGACTTTTAAAATACAATATTGTGTTAGTTAAAAAATAATTAATGTGACGCAATAAAAAGAAAACGGTTCTAATGCTAAGAGTAAAACAAAAAACTTTCATCATATTTTTAATAATAGTTAGTTTCTAATAAACTAAAAAAATGAAATAAATTTCATATTTTCATGAATCAATCAATCGTTGCGTATAGTTAGCTTAAAAATGTCTCTGAAATGTATTTTTATCCAAAATAATAGACGATATACTTTTTAATTAACAAATAATTAATTTAGTAATGAAATAATAGAAATAATCCTTTTTAAAAAAACATATATATATTAATTAAAATCTATTTTCTTTAAGTAATAAATAAAAGAAAAATTTACAGATAGCTTTTGAAACGATTGTTTTTTTAATGCTTGAATAAACATATATATATATATATAAGTTATAAAAAAAAACAGTATGAGAGAAAGCCTAGATATATATTTACATGTACTGAAAAAAAACATTAAAAAAAAAAGGAAAAAAAAACTATCTGATGATATCATTGATATTTTATTTTAATTTCATAGTTTTTCCTTCCACTGTCATTGTTACAAATTTTGTGTAATGAACGAGATTAAAATTGCGTAAATAATTTATATCAGGAGTTTAATACATTAATATTACTTTTTGTTGTACTTATTTTATGTTAAAATCTTGCCACCACCTCTCCCTTCGAAATCTAGTATTATTATGAAAAAAAATAGTGATTGCACTGATGAACGGAATAAATTAAACAGAGCGCGCACTGAGGCATAGTGTAGTCAAAGCAAAAGGGATAAAAAAGATAGATGTATGCGGTCACGGACCTTTTTGTAGATGGCAGGATTTTTTCCTACTTTTTTGACAATTATCGTTATATTTTGGAAACTTCACACACTATCTTTATAAATTATAGCCTATGTGTCATTCTGATGTATAAAACTATATTATTGTATAGTTTCATTAGAATCCAGTCAATTGTTTTTCCGTGAAAGACTACCAAACATCTAAACATACTTTCGCACTTATAATATATATATAGTACACAAGTATTTCTCAATATTTTTTTTAAATGTAATACATATGATCACTGAAACTCTTTTATTCTGTGTACCATAAAAACTATTTTCACTGTCCACACAAAAAAATGGGTATTTTCTTATGTATTATTTCTATTTTATTTTCTACTTCCTTTCAAATTATTAATTTCAACCAAAAAACACACATTTTTTTATTTTTTGACCTTTTGGATAAAGCTTTTCTTTTACTTTTTCTGTTTTAGCTTTGGCCATTTCCTTTTTTTTTTTTTTATTTAAGGTGAAAAAGGCAATGATATTTCTTATGTTTTTCGTTTTATATAAACAGTTTTTATTATATATGGGATAAAAATAACTTTCAAAGCTCTGCATCAGTTGTTTTATCGATAGATCCAAAATATATTGATAACAACAGAGGAATTTTTCTCTCTTTTTTTACTTTGTTTTCTTGAGAGAAAAATTCTTTTGATTTAAAATCTCATACTTTCAATCGTGGGTATATTTTTTTGCGTAAAGATAAACTGAAAAAAAATTGTTTCATGATTATATTTATGAGTACAATATTATTCTTTATAATATTGTGAACATGTTTATAACTAAAATATTATGTTTATATTCTTATAATTATATTAAATATTATTCTTATGTTCAAATATCTTTTTTATGCAATAGTCTGCATTTCATAAAAATCTTGCTAATTCACTGATATTAATCTATCGAATGTAGAAGGGAAAATTTAGTTTTATTAATATAATTTATTATGAAAGTTTGAAAATAAATATCTGGTAAAGACAATTTTTATTCTACTGTTTATAGTTTTAGAATATTAACCACCTTAGTTTTAAATTTGGTATCGTTGATTGTGGTTTGGCTTATATTACATCTAGCAATGGAATTGGAATTACAATATTAGAATTATAAGGGTATTGATTTTCAAATATTACATTGTTATGAGATATGTATAGTGATTTTTATTTAGTACCCATATTTAATTTTCATCAATTTCGAATTTCGAATCATACATTGAAAACAGTGAGTTAAAGTTAATAGTTAGCATTTATATTAGAATTTAGCAACAATATGATAAGAGCTTTGTGAATATTAGGTTTTTTACATTTATAATAGTATAATTAATGTTATATTACAATATAAAAATATCATTATTATAGGAAATTTGATTCTTTTTTCTGTTTCTTTAATTTCAAGATGAATTTTTACAGCTATCAATCCTATAGTATTAATATTTATAGTTTTTGTCAGTAAAAAGCTTTGTTTACATATTGACAAGTTGTTTATTCCTGTGTTATTCAGTTATTAGAATGGTTATTTTATAAAAAAAAATTAAGTATTTAAAAAATAATTTTATAACTAAGATTTCATAACACAAACGATATACAGTGGGCCACAGAAGTGTTCGTACACTTGCAATTTCTTATAAAATTTAATTTTTTAGACTAATAAAAATTAATATATTGTAATTGTAATTTTTTTATGATATCTGCAACTTGTTCTTAATGGAATGACATAATTAATTTTTTAAAAATAGTATAACTATTTTTTTTTAAAATTAATTATCAAAAGCTACTAAAAATTACGCCACAAGTCTTCGTACACTTAACAAAAATCTCAACTAAGCTTTAAATATTGTATTTCTTTCTTAATTTAGTACTTAGTAGGATATCTTTTAGTGTCCACAACAGCTTTTAAGCGTCTTGGTATAGATTTAATCAGTTTTTTGTAATTTCTGCATCGATTTTCCCCAATTCTTTTGTGACTATTGTTTTTACTTAACATTTTGTGTTTATTTGTCACGTTTTCTTTTTTTTACATCAGAATCTCACTAAATATGTTCTACTGGGCTAAATAAAGTGATTGAGGAGGTGTTTTCATAATTTAGGGACAGATAGAGACACCAGTGGCGTACATTGAGAGCAGTGCGCTTGGCGTCATTATCCTGTTAAAAAATGAAGTCGTTTCCGATATCCAAATTTTGGGGCATATAATAATTTAAAATTTCTCTTTAAAATATTTAAATAGAACTCATGATTCACAATATCAACAAAAAATATCAAATTACCTAATTCTGTGGTCGATTTACACCCCCACGGAAGAACACTTCTATCTCCATGTTTTATTGATCCAACTAGATTCTTGAATTAAGTTTCAGAAAATTCAAAATTGACAGCAAATTGTTTAGGATGTGAGACAATTTAACATTTTTGGTTCCGATGGGCCCATAATAGCTTGTAAATCAAAAAATAAGGAGTTTAATCCCATGAATTTATGTGGAAAAAGAACTCCTTCATTTCCATGCTTCAGCATGGAAGTGAAAGTGTTCTGGTATGGGGGTGTAAATTGGCCTCAGAATTAGGTAATTTTTTTATTTTTTCATTTTATTATGAATCTTGAGCTCTATTTAATTATTTTAAAAAGAAATTTTAAATTATCCGCCGAAATTTGAAAATTAGAGACTACTTAATTTTTTAACAGGGTAATGAAGTCAAGTGCACTGCTCTCATTGTACGCCACTGGTGTCTCTATAACTGTTCCCAAGTTATGAAAACACCCCCTCAATCACTTTTTTATTTAGCCCAGTAGAACATATTTAGTGAGATTCTGATGTAAAAAAAAGAAAACGTGACAAATAATCACAAAATGTTAAGTAAAAACAATAGTCACAGAAGAATTGTGGAAAATCGATGCAGAAATTAAAAAAGACTAATTAAATCTATACCAAGACGCTTAAAAGCTGTTGTGGACACTAAAAGATATCCTACTAAGTACTAAATTAAGAAAGAAATACAATATTTAAAGCTTAGTTGGGATTTTTGTTAAGTGTACAAAGACTTTGTTGGCGTAATTTTTTAGTAGTTTTTTGATAACTAATTTTTTAAAAAAATAGTTATACTATTTTTAAAAAATTAATTATGTTATTCCATTAAGAATAAGTTGCAGATATCCCAAAAAAATTGCAGTTACAATATATTAATTTTTATTAGTCGAAAACATTAAATTTTATAAGAAACTGCAAGTGTACGAACACTTTTGTGGCCTACTGTATGTATCATTGTAGTCAGAAGATTTGAAAAAAAATTACGTAGTTTTAATGTATGATACTGTATTGTGTGATCATTGTTTGATACATATTTAATATCAACAAATTCAGCACTATATGATATAAGTAAATAACTTATAATAATAAAATTTGATCCTATATCATTTTGAAAGATTTATCAATTTAAAAGTATTAAAAATTAATAGTGCGAATAGTAACAGTAATTATCTAAACAGACTAGTTTTTATCTAGTGGAATAAGAGTCGTCACTACAGTATATGATTACACTTATACTATATTGCAAAGTACCAAACGCAGTTAACAATTAAAAAGCATATATTATATGTGGAAGTTTAAACGAAAGAAATGGATACTTTAAATTTACTTCTATCTACAAAATTCACTGTCTAAAATTTCATTATTTTGCTTCCATTTAAGCACATACATTTGCTGCATAAAATTTCCGAGTCAAATAATGTTCTATTTTTTCCTTTACTGTTTTCTTTTGTTTATAATTAATTCTAGAAAAAAAAAGAATTAAACAATTTAAAAACTGCATAAAGTGTTAAGTTAAAAATTAACTGTACGTATATTACTTTTAACACTAAAACGTAAATTTAGAATTCATTTAAAATAATACTGGTTCGAATAATTCATTAAACATAAGATTTTTTTTATTTACTAACGAACACTTAAAAATTTAAACATAGCGATTTTTAGATAAGAAAACATTATGATTTAATATTACGTATTCAGTGTAGCATGCATACTGATGTAGAAAATTCTTTTATTTGTAACAGTGAGTGAGTGAATATTAACGTCACACTGTTCAGCTACACGAGGGCTTTTGGTGACGGACCACGGAATTCTGAACCAGGGTCCAGTGACGTGGACGACACCCCAGCTGGCACCCCCACTCCTAATTACCACACCACACCAACGGGAGGATGTTTGAGCTCTCGACAGATTTAAGGTGCATCGCTCCCCTACACGGGGGGTCTTTAATGGTACTGGGCTCGAACTCGGGACAAGGCCAGCCACGATCCGATACCTTGACCACTCAGCTACAGCGACCCTTTTAGTTGTATGATTAACAGGTTTAAGGTATCCGACTACGTTCAAAACCGTGATTTTGCAAAAGCATGTAAATGTATAATTTTCATGATATTTAGTGTCACTTAGATTAAAATACATGTATAAAATTGTTTTAAGGACATTATGACAAAAAAATTATTTAAATACAATATTTTGGCAAAAAATTAACTTAGAATAACCTTTTTTCCAAATGTTCTCCTTTTGTAAAAAATCCTACTATTGTATTAATATTTTGCCTGTATTCAGCTCAGACCTCTGTACAGAGGCTCAACTAGAATTTTTGAAGTGCATATCTCGGAAGTCGGTTTATCCATGTTTTACGACAACAGAAGGGAGAAATTTTAAGAAAATACGCCGATAGTTATTTCAAATAGTTGTAATTCTGAAAATGTGAATTTTTCAAAAATCATAGTTGAGCCTCTGTACAGTGATCTGAGCTATATACAGGCAAATATTATTATAATAGAAGCATTTTTTACAAAAGGAGATTTGGAAAAAAGGCTATTCTAAGTTAATTTTTTGCCAAAATATTGTATTTAAATAATTTTTTTGTCATAATGTCTCCTTAAAACAATTTTATACATGTATTCTAATCTAAGTGACACTAAATATCATGAAAATTATACATTTAGGTGCTTTTTTAAAATCACGGTTCCGAACGTAGTCGGATACCTTAAGACATAAAGCAACTTAAAAGTAAGAAATAAATATATTGCATTAATCTGTTGAATTAAATAGTTAATATTCTGGGATTTGAGTGACGAATTTTGGAAAGAATTCACCTGCTGCTATGAATTCATATCTAAAAATGTACTTAAGAAAACATTTTTATATTCCTTTTTTTTGGATATTTTTGAAAGAATACATCATTGGAAAAAGTTCATAATTTGTTTTATACATAGTATGATCCAAAAGTTCGTGGAAAAAGTGTAGAAAACCTTACCCTGTATATTTCAAAACAAAGAAGCACATCCACCTTGAAAGAAATCCCCTTGGGCTACGATATACTTCTGCCAGCTTTCGTGTAACTTCTGGAAGCAAAACTGGAAGCCATTTTTCGCAACCTCCCGTAAGGGCCTTCTGCGATACTTCTATCACTTCAGCTGATGACACAAAAAGACGTCCCTGTAAATGTTTTTCATTGATGGGAACAGGCAAATATCACACGGGTTTAAGTCTGGTGAATAGGGGGGGGGATATGGAAGCACGTTAATGCGAGTTTTGGCGAAGAACTCTTTTACCATTTGGGATCGATGTCTTGTCGTGCAGAAGATACCAGTCGTCGCTCTGGCAGAACTGAGGATCTTCAAGAGGAATGAATTCCCTCAAACGACGCCATCGAGAAGTATGTAGCCTCAGTGATTTTTTCGTGTTTGGCAACGATCTTCTCAAACACATTCAGATACCAACGCAACATTTTCAACGTTCTGTGAAGTCGATGGTCATCCAACGCGTTTATTGTATTCGATTGATTCTCTGCCCTCTTTAAAAGGCCTATGTCATTCGTATACCTTGGATCTCACCATGGTAAATTCACCATACACCTTACTTAGCATTTGCAAAGTCTCCATTGGTATTTTACCTAAGCGTTGATAGAATTTAATGTTCAACGCTGTTCAAGAAAAGCTATCTTTCTTAGATTGCGAAATAAAACTAACTAGCTTCAGAAGATATCTGTGCGTGCAGTTCGGTCACATGACATAGACTGAACAAACCTGGCCAGGTAGGGGAGGGTTGGGAGAATCTATTGTATGTGGTTTAACTTTAGGTACTTGATTTCGTTATCATCAATGGCCACAGTTCCCGAAGTATTAGATCGTACTACGTAAATAATTCAAAAACATTTACTCATGTATAGAATTCCTATCCGCTTTGCTCAATAGATATTAATCTCTTAATTTATTTGAAATTATTACTTGTAAGTATATTTAAAAAAAAATATTATTTCCAGAATTAAAAATAACTTGTATATGAACATAATGCGAATATATTTAAATAATTGTTACTAAGTTACTGAAAGATAGTAATTTTTGATGAATACCAATGGTTAAAAATCTGATTTATCCAATCTATGTTATGGGATTTCTAAGTTTTGCCAAAGCAAAAATATATATATGTATATATAATTTCAAAGTAAAATATTAATATTATTCAAAATTCCTTGATGGTTCCATTAGTTACAAGAGAATGATAAATTTTATTCCGATACAAATAATAAAAAAGACCTTTCTGACTTTCTCAAAAATAAAAAATTGTGTTACCATGTGGGAAAAATCGGAAGATTATTTTCAAATCGATAATTTCAACAAAATGCTTTGAGTGCATTTTCTTTCTTTGAAAAATAAGAAAATATGAGAATGTAACACAGAAAAAATGTATATATATAGGTATAAAGAAATTCCCTCCTTTTTACCCGTGTATACTATTAAATAAGATACTTGGACATTATTCTTCGTAGCTTAATTTCTTCAAATCAGAAGATGTCGCCAAGTGTCATGGTATGCAAACAATAGTACAAAAACATTCCCCCGTATGTTAGAAAACAATAAATACAAAGACAGCATTTGGAAAAATCCTTTGCCATTTTATTTGGCAAAATTAGTTGACGGTATAATATGTAAATACTGAAACTTTTTTTTATTTAAAATGTCAAAACAAACATTATTGAAAGATATTGTTTTCGATTAACTCTCACAAAAGGGGTTGTTTGATCTTTTTGTAACCATGTAATTAAAATACATTAATTTAAATTTATAACAAGCTTGAGTGTAAACAAAACATATGTATTTTATTAAAATATGAAGAAATATAAGATAAATTATTCACTTTTTTCATTATTTAAGTTGCTCATTTTATCAAATTCATACTAGTTATTTTGTATATGAAATAATATTTGACTTGACTAAAGGCATTTTTAACTTCAAATACGTCATATTGAAATGGAATCAATTAGTTTTATTTTTGCAGCCATTGAGTGGATTAATGAGGAAATATAGTACAACTTTAAAAACACATTTCTCGACGATAAAAAACACGAAAACATGACTTGAACAACAAACACGCGAACAAACATTATGAAGGACAAAAGCGTTCTTTGCTCAGGAGATTTTGTCTATTTATAGTCATAACCAACCGGAAACTATTAAAATCATGTGATTACCTGTGAAGGCTTTTCTGATTGGTCCTCCTGCACAGGTGATCCAAAATTGCGTTATCGTAATTTTAAAACACTGACTTTTTAGTTTTTTGAGAGATAAAGACGTTTTCAGCTCTCGTTAAGCGGATAAAATAAAATTAATTATCAACAGAAGTTTTGGAGGGTTCAAGAGGATTATGAATTACAATTCCTCTAGAGAAAATTTAAATGAACTATTTTGCATGTGTGTGGGTAATTATGACAGTGCAAAATAGTAACATTTAGAAATTAATCTTATATGCACATATAGATTTTATATTATCTTTTAATGTCATCTATGTATACGGATAGGATATTAGTTTATCGTCTATATTAACATATCATCTTCAAGATATTCGAAATCAGTAAAATTCAAAACGCTTTGCATCAAACGTATGGGTAGATGATTTACCAGATTGCATCACAGAAAAAAGACAAAGAGAATATCCAATACAAACTCAGATTACATTCCTAATCAAGTAAAGGAGAGATCGTAATGGAGTTGGAATAAATTTTATTTCTTTGTCATATCTTCTCGAATAAGAGAAATAAGAATCCTTCAATTGAGATATTTATGATTCAATACTTTTGTACTGATAGTTTAAGCTCATTTAAAAATATCTGTGAACCTATATCCTGGACGAAATGTGAACAGTTCATGAACAAAAGACGCGAAATTGAGATACATAAATTTACTTTAGGAATTATATTTCCTTTTAGAGGATTTCTTATCACATTCACTCATTTGTTTTACTTATTTATCAAGTTATTGATATTGTTTTAGCAACTACGTTGGTAAAAAAAAATTGTCTCCAATAAGATAAATCAGTTCGTTATTCTTGTTCCTAGGAGATAACTTGAACTATGCATTTCTCTACAGCTACATGAAAATTATAAGTAGAAGGCATTAAAACTTAAAATATCAATCAAATAATGACACCTGACCGCGAAACCTTTCATAATTCAACCTCTTTCTCATAATATATAATGGATTTTGATAATGTTATAGGCAAATATTAACGTACAATAATCATTGCTCATTTAACATGAAACATCTGTATTACTCTGAACTATGGGTGGGCATTACGGATTAAATTTTGGAAGAATAAGATTCGTGATGTAAATGGTAAACCTAACAACTTTTGAGTGAATTTATCAAGGAACAAATAATGTTCTCTACATTCTAACATAAGAATATTTCAAAATTGCAACAATTGCACATTATTTGAAATAAGTATTACTATCATCTCATATCTCACAAGGTTTTAGAATAGTTTAATAATTAACGAATTTTTCTTGAAAAAATAACAGAGGTTCTTACAATGTACATTAAATAATAACACACCATATTTATGGACACTATCTCTCTTAGGGCTTTTGAGTAGAAATTCGTTATTTCTTGCTGTCAGACGAAACGCGACAGTTGAAATTTAAATGAAGAATAATGTTTAAATAAAATAATTATTTCTCATATATTTATATTTAAAAAAAGTACTTAATTTAAACTTATAATTTTTAAAACCAATAATATATATATATATATATATATATATATATATATATATATATTTAATCTTTAAAAACTCTTGATTATTTATTGTCCAGTCCTTTTCAGGACCACCATTTAATTATTTAAATTAGTTATCCACCTAACGAGAGTATCTTGAACTACATCTATCCACCCCCAAAATCATGTGATGTCCGACTGGGTATAAATACCGAGATCATTGAGAATCCCGCTCTCTTCTGTCTTTGTTCTTAACCATGTAATCGGATGCAACTGGAATGTGTGTATTTTTGTTGTGTGTTTTCTTTGTGATACCGTCAATATATATGTATGTGTGTCTCTACACATGTTCAAGGAAATAAACGGATTTACTAATCATAAGACTACCTCATTAATAACAGTTTATACGCAACATCAACCAGCATAGAAAATGTATCTAACATAAAGTAATCACTTTCAATGACCACGCCCTATCCTTTCGTTGTCACAGTATAATCGCCCACTCGCCACGACAAATCATACACCACTACAAGAGTTTATTTTATAATTTCTTATGTTAAGTTTATTTTAAAATATCTTAGTGGTTAGTTAAATTGCAAAATAACTATCCAGGTGGCACCACGGTTTTTTCCTTCTTGTGTTGATGTTCCAATTCTTTACATCATTTGCGAGGGATCTTAACGTAGAAGAATGCTTTTTTAATTTCCAAAGTTTTTATATTACATGTAAGTTTTTATTCTAATTTTATCTATAATTTTTTTTATTATTATTAATCCATTCCTTGAGAGATTCATTATTATTCTCTTTTCTTAATTTGATTTTACTATATTATCAGGTTCATCAGCCATGACTTAGAAATAGGCTTAACTTTTCAACATGGTTCTATTTTTTCTTTTTTTTTCTATTATGTCGAAAATTTCTGCTGTACGGGGAAGGTTGGATCCATAAAGCATTGCTAACTCTAAATCGCTGGCCTAATTCAGCGACAGCTTTAGAAATCATAATAGATCTCCAGTATAGTCCAAAAACATTTTTGTATCTGCATCTGTTGTGTCTTGTGAATTCCAATTTCTTACTTCTTTAGCATTGTAGGTTCTAGAACTTTTTCACTTTTCTTTTATCATACTATATATATATTTAAATATATATAAATCAATCACAATTTCACAATCAATTAAAAAATTGAAACGATATATTATATATTTCCATTTTTTAATAAATTAGAATATATATATATCGTTTCTCTTGAAAATAATATGTGAAGGATGTTCCGCTGATAGACCCCAAATTTGTTTGCAGGGTATGTAGGGAATACAGAGAGATGACTCAAAATCACATAAGAATGTAGGGTCACAAATTCTATAATTGCGAGCTATGATGCAAAGGAGCAGAGAAAAAGGCCAGAAACAGCAGAAAATTAATGTGGGACAGGAAATCTTTTATTGCAAGGTTGCTCTTCAATAGGTGTTCGAAAATGTATCACTTAAGTAGTCTGGCAGGATATCCCTTAGTACATGTACTTGGATTGTCTTCAACCAGACATAAGACCACCTCCTCATTGCCAAGTGTACTCATCAATCGCTGTCTATTCATTTTAGCTCTCTTTAAGGAACACATCTCAGGTATATAACATCCTTTTCACATCTGTGAAGGTCGTGTACTTTAATTATAATTATATTGTAACTGTAGAATTGTGGTGTTTGTGGGCACAGTTCTCCATGATATGATAGAAAATATCAACAGAGGTGTTTTTAAAATGAAGATGGTCTACAAATAAAAATGAAAATATCTATGATTACTGAGGATAGTAATGAAAAAGTGTTGTACCATTTTTGGAATCGTAGTTAAATGGCTCTACTTTAAAAAAAGAAGGGAAAAAAACTGCCTAAGCTTGTGTGTGATAGTTTTTTTTTTTTAAGTACGACTCATAAATTATTGATTTTACAGAATTATCTTGTAATATTTATTTATCTAAATTAAAGCACTTCTAAAAACAAATGTGATTTATTGTTAATTTTTATGATGTGCCGATGTTTAGTACTTTCATCTTTTTTATACCGGAACGTTTTAATAGGTAACGAAAAGGTGGGACAATATTATTTGAATAGAGAGAAATTATTAAAAAAATTTATCGTCAGCATATTTATTAGCACGTTGTTTAAGATTATCACAGCATTTAAAATCTTAACATATTATTTTTTATTATGAACACACAAATGGAAATTATTATAACAGATAGCATTTAAAGTTATTAAGGTATCCAACTACGTTCGGAACCGTGATTTTAAAAAAGCGCATAAATGGATAGTTTTCATGATATTTAGTGTCACTCATATTAGAATACATGTAAAGGACATTTTGACAGAAAAATTATTTAAATACAATATTTCGGTGAAAAACTAACTTAGAATAACCTTTTTTAAAATTTTCTCCCTTTTGTGAAAAATGCTTATATTATAGTAATATTTTGCCTGTTTATAGCCCAGACCTCTGTACAGAGGCTCAACTATGGTTTTTGAAAAATTCATATTATTTTTAGCGTAACAAACAATTAAAATAATTATCGTCGTTTTTTTTCTTAAAATTTCTCCCCTCTGTTTTCGTAAAATATGGATAAACCCACTTCTCAGTTATATATTTCAAAAAGTCTGGTCGAGCCTCTGTACAGAGGTCTGAGCTATACACAGGCAAAATATTATTATAATAGACGCATTTTTTACGAAAGGAGTATATTTTGAAAATGGGTCATTCTATGTTCATATTTTGTCAAAATATTGTGCTTAAATAAATTTTTATTGTAATGCTATTCTTAAAATATTTTTAGATACATTTTCTAATCTAAGTGACACTAAATATCATAAATATTTTCAGTTTATACGCTTTTGCAATATCACGGTTCCGAACGTATTCGGATATCTTAATGAATCATTTGAAAGGTCAGAAATTTAGTTCTAAATGTCTATGCATTATGTCGTTTCAAAACGTTCTCCATGTCTAATTCTATAACCAAAAATATAATTTTATTCTTTATCGGGCAAATGCAGACTGTCACGGAATAAGACTTTCTTGTAAACAATACGTGCTTTTGAATTAGTTGCATATCCTGAGGCCCATTTACATCTGCTGTACAACAAAGAAAAATAGTTTGTTCTATGCACTGTTATTTGCAAAACGTGTTCTGGATGGAATGCTTATTTACGTTTCAACGTGTTAAATTCTCAGGAAATAAATTGGGATAAATATGCTTTTTTGACATCTTAAATCGAAAAGAAAATATCAGTGCAGTATTATATTGCTTAGGGAAAATTAAAATATTAAATTAATTAAATATTTTTTAAGTGAGATCAGGTGTATTTAAGGGATTCATCATATTAAATAATAATTTGAAAGAATAAAAATATCAAATTAGTCTCAATGTACGTGAGATATATGGTTTTACACTGTTCCATTACTTAAGGGGGGGGGCACTTCAAGTATTAATAAGTCCTCATCAACTTAGTGCCAAAAAGGACTAAGATTAAGAAAAAGTTTTAAAACATTGAATAGTTGAACAATCAACAATTTTTATGCATTTCATTGCATTATAGTTTTAATGAGACCATTTTTTTTTAAAAAAATTGAGTAGATTTTTTGAGCTTAAATGGATGCAAAATAATGATTTTTTAAACAGTGAATTTTGTAGATATAGAAGTAATTTTAAAGTATCCATTCATTTCGTTAAAACTTTAATATACAATTTTTACTCTTTCACTCAAAAATAAGGATTAACCACGTTTGGTACTTTACAATAAAGCAAGTGCAACCATATATTCTAGTAATGATGTTTATTTCACAAGTCTAGATTATTACTAATTATTACTATTATTACTATTATTTTAATAATTTAAAATTGATAAACTTTTCAAAAGGAAATGGGATCAAATTTTATTATTGTAATCAAGTTATTTATTCATATCATATAGTGCTGATTTTGGAAATATTGAATATGTATTAAACAATGATCACATGATACAGTTCCACCCTCTGAAACAACGTAAAAATGACATACCGGTGATAACTAGGTTGTTAACTTAGTACATATATCCGATTTTTTCAAATACAAATAGAATTGATGCTAAAGAGTAATTTCGTAAATGTCAGATGGAATGAAAATAGTTATTCTTAGCAATTCCCTAGTTATATCCTTCTTCAGGGGAGTAGCTACCACCGTATCAATGATACGAGGCCCCCAAGCTAAAGGGGCCCCAGCATTTGTAACTATAGACTATCCAAAAAGGGGTCCTGAAGGAATTTCGATGCAGGGCCTCCTCAAAGCTAGTTACACCAGTGTCTTTCTCTGCAGTTTATTAATTTTCTAATGGCATCTTGAAAATGTTACTGAGCAAAGATATTTAGATTATAAATTAGAACGCTTTATAGTCGAATGAACTAATTTCGTTAATCATATATTGTAGTCTTGCGAAGAATTTGCGAGTATAAACGTCAGCCACTGCACCAGAATTTCAATTTTGTGCCTCCAAACCTTAAAATTTATAAAGCACAGTTTTGAAGGCACACACACACAATGGCGTTGTCTTCATTTGTCTAAAATGAACTTATCACATCTAAAAGTTTATTGGATAGCTCTATTACAAATAAATTTATTGAACTAAAGCTAAAGCTGAGTTATGACCAGCGACTTGCCTTTTCTCAAATCTTATTTCAGGTTTGTATTCCTGTAGCAGAAGTAGTGCACAATTAGGCCATCAATACTCACGCTCAGTTAGGACCAGCGACTTGCCTTTCCGCAAATCTTATTTCAGGTTTGTATTCCTGTTGCAGGAGTAGGGCACAATTAGGCAATCAAGGCTCAAAGTCCTCTTATTAGCATGAAGTAGATGTCTGAAAAATGAGAAGCTAAATCAAGTGTCTTCTCTCTTAACTTAACAGGGCTCAAAATTATGAGGTCCTTGACAGTAACTTATACCTTTCTTCTAATAGGAAACTCCTTAACAATCTATTTTTATATTTAAAAACAACCGGCACTTGTGTTGGTCAATGACTTTGACCTTCTCTAAAGGTAAATTGGCGGCGTTTGCAGCACTCAATCCCCTATATAGAACTGAGAGGTAACACTGTGTTGTTGATTTGGATAGTTAGGTGTAGACGTGGCTTTAGGAGGCAGAAAGAAACGGGATAGGTTGGCAGAGGAAAATCTCGGCTTCTTGAAAGGAATGTTTTGATTGGATGTTGGGAAGAAGACTTTGGTGTTGCGTTGGTCAACAAAGCCTAGTTCTTTAAAAGTAGATGAAGATGATAGGGCTTAGTAAACCATAAAAAAACACTTAGAAATATTAGGTTGGGGAAAAAGAAATCCATTATTTTTTCGGTAGATGGCTGTAGTGCCGATATCTCGTGAACTATCGATCAAACAATTTCAAATGTATGCTCGTTGTCAAGGTAACATTTCACACTAAAAACACTATTTTGCTTTTTTTTTTTTGTTCGGTCCATTCAGTTGTGAGTTACAGGGTGTTAAAAATGAAAGTCAACACAGAGAAAATTTTTTGTACACTTTACAGTTTTTCTTTGATAAAGATGAAAATGCAAGCCAGGAGGCTGAAATTGTGAATGGTGTTTATGGTGGCAATATTGTAACAGCTAATTATGTGCAATTTTGGTTTCATTGATTCCGTTCAGGCATTTTTGATGTTAAAGTTGCTCCACGCCCGTCATCGAAAATGTCGGAAAAATCACAGAAATAATCGAAATTAACCGACATGCTAGTAGTCGTAGCATCGCCCAAGAGCTAAAGATCGACTGTAAAACAGTTTTAAACTATTTGTGCAAAGTTGGATTAAAAAAGAGGCTCGATGTTTGGGTACCACACCAATTAACACTAAAAAATATGATGGATCGAATTTCCATCTGAAAGGCCTTGGCCAAACGGAATGAAATTGACTCATTTCTTAAACTGATGGTGACTGGGGATAAGAAAGGGTCACGTACGACAATTTTGTACGAAAGCGATCGTCATCAAAGCGCGTTGAAACAGCTCAAACGGTGGCCAAACCAGTAAGGTTCTATTGTGTGTTTGGTGGGACTGGAAAGGAATAATTTACTATGCGTTGCTTTTGTATGGCCAAACACTAAATTCAGATCTCTACTGTCAACAACTGGACCGTTTGAAGATAGCGATTGACCAACAGAATATGTCTTATGTTTCATCAGGAAAACGCCAGGCCAAAAATGTCTGTAGTGGCTCACCAGAAGCTCTGGGAGCTTGGTTAGGAAGTTTTAGTGCATCCACCATATAGTCTGGACCTGGCACCAGTCGATTACCACTTTTCCATGCATTGCAAAACTTCCTGAGTGATAAGAAATTGGGATCAAGAGAAGGTTATGAAAATCGATTACTAGATTTTTTCGCCAATAAGGACCAAGACTTCCATAAGAGAGGCATTATGAAGCTACTTTTAAAATGGCAACAAATTATACAACAAAACGGTGCATATTTGAAACAAATCGGACAATCCGAAACATGTTAAATAAAGTCTTAAATTTCATGCAGAAAATAATGGATTTCTTTTTCCCCAACCTAATATATTTTAGGTAACAAAATATTAAAAGTGGTGAAACTAAAAAGTAATGGCAAACCTATTATGATATTGCTTTATCGACCAGGCTACCATTAATGTTAGTTTGAGATGCTTACTGTTTATTGTATTGCTTTTATACAAGACGTTGATAAAGTACTTATTTTTATATTTAAAAATATCCGGCGCTTGGCTTGTTCAGCACCAGATTTCTCTAAGATCGCTGCAAACGGTGAAGAAATAAATGAAGACACCCAAAAACTAACATTTTAGTAATATAACAATTTATTTAACCTTAAAAGTGATAATACTGCAAAATAAAGCTTGATCATTATAAACTATTGATCTTTAAACATACTATTACTTGCTCTTTGGTGAAGACTGAATAAAGAGTTAGGTTTATTCGTCGTCTTCCGATTCCATTGACATGACATTTTCACGGGGCAACTGGGCTACGTCAGTAACCCTCAGTCCTCTTTCTGGAACTGAGAAGCGAAATTGTGTTGTCGACTTGGTTGGTTAGGTGGAGGATTTGCTTCAGGAAGTAAAACAATGGAGTAAGCTGGCAGAGAAAAGCCTTGCTTTCCAATTCCACAATTTACCTTCTATATTTATATTTAAAAACATCCAGCACTTTGTTTGGTCAGAAGCAGATTTCTTAAAAAGTAGATGAAGTTGATAAAGCTTAGATATCGAGAAAAAAAGAATAGATATTTTCCTTATTAAAATATTAATAGTGGGGAAACTGAATGGTATTGACAGATCACGAGAATATTGCTCTATCATTCAGAAAACTATTACTACTAGTTGGAATTGATTTTTTTTCACGTCGCTCTATGAAGCAATACGAAAACTATAAGTAATAATCATAGTTATTTTTAATGATGGTCAAGTGACGAGGATGACACCTGAGCTGTTCCTGAACTTCAAAACTATGCCGGCGTGGATGACTTTGAGACACGTCAGATTGAAACATCATCTTCTCTATATGACGTGTCTTTTGGGGCACTAGAAGTCGTTACCATTACTGAAGCTTTTTAAATATCATAGACTCGAGTTCTACTTTAAAATTTTTGAAACAAAGTAGAGTTTTGACTTATCAGCACTAAATTCCAGATAAAAGGAAAGTTAGATAACGATTAGGTTTGAACCGATTTAAATTACATATATTTATTTTATCAAATTATTAAAAGTGGTGATATAAAAAATAGTAACCGATTAGCGTACTGTTTTCAGAAACCGGCTACGTCTTTGACGACTTTTTTTTTAATATTACGAAAAAGATAAGGAGTATAAACTTTTGAAAAGATGCACTAAACTGAAATTACTTCCCCAAATATTTTACTTCGAGCCCAAAAACTGGGAATTTTAGAGGATATATCAGCTTGGTACATGTAATGACTATCGTCCATGTATTGGCCTAGCTTTACCACCATACATCATCATTACTCATTCAGTCAAAAGGCGGCTATCGGTTGAGACGGTTTGTGTGATTGTAAGTTCTACACATGTATTTGTTTTCGATTTTATACGAGCATTAGACAAAGTATGATATGCATTGTCTTCTTTTATGGGTCACAGGTGGGGTCTGCATTTGTGTACCGGGGCCAGGGCCTAGTTTTGGATTGAGGCTCAGAGTCTTCTTTTCCATAGAGGCTCAGGGGCCTCAAGAAATCTTAAGACGTCTCTAGGGCTGTAGAGTAAACGAAAATTCAGATTAAATAACAATCCACATTTATTTTACACAAACGTAAAAAGAGCAAAAGAATATAAAGCTGGACAACCACACGCTTGATATATATAACGTTTACCAGAAGCCGCTTTTGTTCTTTCTAGAAAACTCTCTATTTGTACAGATGGACAACCGGAAGCTCTTAAAAACACATGACTTCCGTTAAGAACTTTTCTGATTGGTCTAGGTAATCGGATGGATGGAGATTACATAACCTTAAGGGCATTTTGATTTTCAAAGAATTATTGATTTTCATTTTTTTTTATATTTTTTAAAAGTTTAAATGTTTTTTATTTAAAATGATATATGGTATGAGAAAATATGATAATAAAAAGTATTTTTTATTTATTTTTTAAATGAAGCTACTGCTTGACGCACATCAAATGAGCTCTGCTAGGAGCACCTGTGTTTCCC
>BMAV01023783.1:267633-297812 GCA_019973955.1 Trichonephila inaurata madagascariensis
GTAACAATACTACACGTAACAATACTACTGAATGGTAACAATACTACTGAATGGTAAAAATACTGCTGAATCATTTGGGTTTAATGAGTCATGTATCGGAGAAATATATGTAGCGAAATGTAGAGCAGAAAATGGACAAATAATTCTATAATGGTTGCTATTCATATTTCACCAACTCAAAGGCTTGAGAAAATTATCGAATCCATTGACAAAAATTTAGTTGCCTACACTGAAGCCGAATCAACTCTTCTGAAAAAATTGCCTATTATTCTAAGTGGGGATTTTAATGCAGATGTTTCAAAAGACAAATCAAAGCCATTAGTAGATTTTTTAAAATCAAAATTCAATTTAATTATGTCAAATGATCCAAATGAAAGCACGAAGAAGGACGGAACAATGCTTGGTGGAGTTTTTTTAGATATTTAAATAATTTAGAACTAAAGTATTTATTACCTATTTCAGCTACTATAACCTAGCGTTTCCTTCTTAGAATACAATTAATTCACAAATATGTACATTTAGCAAAAAATATTACCTTATGAGTACAGATATATGAATAAATAATTTTATATGACAATACTAATACCCCCTTGATTTTAACTCACCAAACTAATCCTTGAAATAACATTACAAAACATGAAGTTACCACTTCTATCGTGTGGTCATAAGCACACACACTCTATTTATTCTCTTACCACAAAACGAAAATTGCTTAACTCGAAATGATTTCCCTTCTGGGAGGCGAAATTTAAGAGGGGTGTGATATGAAAGGGGGCTGGTTTCACATACTTCCTAAAAAGGAGGCTAACTTGGCACTGAGTACCCTCGGAATAACCTGTATAATAAACTAATTTGTTTATCTAAGCTACCTTCCCCCACCACCCCTCTACAAAAAAGTCACACAAAATCATCTCATCTGTCATCAGTTTGGCTTTTGAATTTGGTGGCGAGTACATAGCAGTGTAAAAATCACAGCGAGTTTAGTTCTTATTTTTTCCCCCACTTTTAGAGGAATTTTTTCACGAGTACAATCGCAAAGATCTCAGAGGAAGATGAAAGTGCTATTTCGCTGAAAATGAATATGGAGCTTTTTATAGCTATTGATCAGTAACAGAAGACAAACTATGAAATATATAAAGATTTCGGCATTGCTTAATTTTACGTTAAATTTCATTCTGTCCCATGAATGTTTTATTGTTACTAATGCCACCTGATCAAGGCCCATGAAACGCATCGTGGCAAAGGGCTAAGTGAGTCTGTCGTTAGCCGTAGCCTTGAGCACCATACAGGTGATAGAACGATTTAGCTCGGTTTCACCCCAATTTTGAGGGAGAACACCCTGGGGTGGTCAAGGACCTCTCACCTCTCCTCCCCTTTTACCAATCTCCCGAGAAGACTTGCTATTTAAAATACCCCCATGCCGCAAAGGCAATATACATTTACAAACACCCATGTCTCCTCCGGGTTTCGAACCTATGTCCAACGGCACAGAAGTCAGCGTCGCTATCTACTATACCGGTTGGGTGATGGAATGTTTTATTTAAATACATATATATGTCTTTATTAAATACATAAATATGTTTTTATTAAATACATAAATATGTACATATCTATGCTTTTAAAATGTACTCTGATAAACTTAAATTTGTTGAAAATATGTATTTTTTCTCTTCTCTCTTTAACTCGTCGTCGAATAAGTCTTTTAGCTCGAAAAATATTTCGGTCTCTTAGTTTCATGTTAAACAATTTTCACTGTATATTGATATATCTAAATTACAATATATATTTATTTACATATCCCCCAAAATAAAAATTCATAAATTACCAAATATTTATTCAAATATATGTAAAATTCCTTTTTCAAATGTACATAACATGCAGCAAAAAATATTTTCAAAATGATTGACACTTTTATGGAAGCCTCTCCGAACTTCGAGAATTATAAATAATAGAAAGGAATTAAGTAAATTCTTCTCCTACGTTAGAATTATTTTTTAACATTCTAATAAAGCTAATGGACCTTAGAGGATTGAATACTTGCGGCTAATTTGAATTTTTCTGCCATGTACTCGCTTATTTCTTACGAAAAAATTAGTAGAAAGGAGATACCTTTAAGTGCCTTTTAATAAAAAAAAATTTTCTACGCTAGTTATTAAAACGTATTCCTTAATTTTTCGTCCATATTTCGGGTACTTTGGCTACCGCTCCTTTTTATTTAATGAAGAGAATAGAGAGCTTAATTCAAATTGATGTTTCATTCAAAGAATTAATTAACGTGCTAAAATAAAATTTGATTAATTGAAATAATTAGAGGAAAGCAATTAATGAAAGTAATTAATTTCAGAAAATGTAATTAATGGAATTCGCAAGGACAAAATAAGATTTAAAAAAAGGGAAGGAAATTACAAATTATATTCAATACTTTTGAAATAATTCTAGTTTCTGTGTATTTGAATTAATTATTATATTATGAAGTTTTTAAGTTAATGTTTTAAAATTGTTTACAGAATGGTCTCAATAAGCCTCAAAGCTATTCCTTTTAAAATGACAAAAAAATCATCTTATTTAAAATTTTAGGAGGTTGGTCTTTAAGTAAAAAGGATGCGCCTGCGCCTAATTTTGAATCCAAAATATAATAAAGTACTCCTCTTTAATTTTTCTTATTTTCGAATATCGATGTAAAATTAATTTTTAAATACTTTTCTTTGTTTACTGGAATTGTCGAAGCCAAATTGCAGCTCCACTGTGTGTTATTCTAAAGAATAAGTTGTCATAAAGGTTTATAGTTTATGAATAAACTTTTTGAGCATACGCAGAGCTTATACGGGGTTTCAATTTTGGGCAACAACTCGCATGTTCGATTATTTAAATTTTATTTTCAGTTTAGATTGCTTGCGGAGATGCCAAGCTCTTACTACAAAACAACCAATCCTGCTTTGACTCTATTAACTGTCTGTAAGTAAACTAATCTATAAAAAGCCCTCTTCTTTTTACACTTATTTCTAAGAAATTGCTTGGAAGTTTTTCTAAATAGCTTAATCCTCCATTTGGCGCGTGAATCTTTCAGATACCTAGTAAATATAGTTTTGCAGCTGCTTCCACACGGGGGGTTGGAACACGCACCGCCTTCTTCTATCCGTCTTTCGTCTCTCACCCTAGGATTCAGTGTCAAGAACGAGGGCAATTTCTTCATATTTCGGGCAGTAGGGGCCATTCAATCTGATAGATGCAGCGCGCCCAACAGCGTTAGTCTTTATGACTTTGTACTAATTAATTTTGATTTTTTTTTCTTTTAAAATAGTGTAACTTTCATTTTTATACGAAAATAATTCGAGACAAATATTTTGTGTAACCTCAGCTTTTTCCCCCTGGTTGTTGAGGTACATCTGAGGGATGCTGCCAGCCTAACCAGTCACTGAATTTTATTCAATCCTGTGTGTGAATGTAGCTGGAATAAACTACCAAAATATCTATATGAGAATCAAAATCACTCAGATTCTCGCACATATCTTGGAAAACTAGGTCATGAACTTTTGAAAGAGCACCTTCAAAAACGGTCTGAGTGAACATTCATATGTTTTGAAGAAATATCTGATATATATATACAACGCCCCATTGAAGACAAAAAATACCTCTAGATAAATATCACCAGGCACTTGGATAAGAAGTTATTGTTCCTCTCTTATCAGGACATCAAGAAAAGATTATTAAAATTTTGTAAAGCATTGCACGAAAAATCCATGTTCCTTCAACATTGTAGGGCGATTCGAGAAGAATGCAACAAAAAAGGCATCTTAAGGTATCCGACTACCCTAAAATCATGATTTGTTTCAAAAACTGACAAATTTTTTTATGATTTTATTTTGTAGATCATCTTATTAGCTTAATAAAAATACCAAGCTTTTTATTTTCCATTCACAAGAACAAAAACTATAAGTGTTTTAGTATAAAAGCAGATTCCATAACTTAACACAAGATGTCAAACTTTAAAATGCGTTTTACTCGAAATGTGTTTTTTTTTCGAAAAACTCAAACGGGGACAGTGATTGCTCAAAAAGTTTTGAAAATAATTTGCTGAAATTTTTTTGAGAACGTTTTGTATAACAGTAGAAGTGTTTTGACCTTCACATTTATCAATCACTGTTTTATTACAAAATTTACAGTCCTTTATGTGAATATAATCACTGTCTTTTTAAGCAATTTCATATAGTCACTAAGATAGAGTGCCCTAGTTTTTGTAAAAATTGAAATATCTACTATCCTAAAGGTCATTTCAAACATGAATAACAAAGTAACATATTAAAATTGAAAAATTGAGAATTTGTTCAAAACATTTTTGTACAGAGCAGGCCCCGTTTATGTAATTTTTTGTACATTTTCACCAGTTGTTTTCTCCTTTTAATAATGATAAAAAAAATGTCTGTTTTCAATTTTACGATTTTTTCCTTAAAATATACTAAATAAATCTCCATATCTCCATTTTTTCAAAAAAAAGTTATCGCAAGTCGTCGGATACCTTAAAATGTAAACAGTAGTGACACTTTGATAAAAAACCATTATATTTTTAATGTTTTTTTGAATAAATATCTCAATTCATTTATTCTGTTTTGAATATTATACTGTTAAATATATTTTATTGTTGAATCTCGCTGGTTAAATCATCTTCAAACGTAAGTATAAGGTGATGCTTCTGACAGATGCCACGCGCTTATGGGTAGAACTTTTTCTAAGTGCGCCTAGCAGAGGGTTAAATACTGCTTCGTAATTTCTATCAATATAAATAAAACATTTTAGAGAAAATGGATCAAGAATTCCTTAAGTTAAAATGTTCACACACACAATAAACTACCCTTATGCACAAAAAATTCATAAGAAGTAATTATGTTATTCAATACATTGCTGCATGTAAGTTCCTTTTTCTTCTACAACGTTATTTTTTCTTAAGAAAATTGATAAAGGTAAACGCGCGCGTGGTGTTACTTAAAATAAACATACACCTAAATAAAAAAAAACACACACATATTATAGATCCTTTTTATATTTCTACTTGATAAAATACTTACAAAACGTGATAAATTTTAAAGCACTTTAGCATTACTTATGGTGTGAAAACTGTTACAAATGAATATTTTTTACATATAATTTCATTTAAGAAATAAAAGCATATACATAACACAAATAATAATTTATTACTATTTCAGGATAAAAATATCAATTTTAAATTATTCCATTCATTTCAAGAGCAAAAAAATGTGATTTGAAAAGGAACATTGATTATTTTTATTGCATTACAACACTTTAATTTATAACATTGGAGTTTTCTCTAGTTTCAAGTACATGTATCTTAAACATTTATCATGCAAAAGTAATAAAATAAAATTAACATTGTTAAAAATTTTATTAATTAGTCATATATGAAGCATATTATTCTAAAATAGTAACGGTTAATTTGGCTACTCATTTCTGAAGCCTAGAGTTTATGGTAAAGAGTTATCGGTCTGCGTGTCATGAGCTCGAGCTCTATTGACACTGAAGACCTGCCATGTTGAAGGCCTGATGCAGATTAAATCTATCGAGGTTTAAAGTCTTCCCGTTAGAATGGTGTTGAATTTCGCAGAGGACGGCTCCATTTCATGCTCGTAACTTCACCATGGTTCAAAATTACGAGGTCCGTCGCCAATAGCCCTCGTGTTGCTTTACACAGTGCGACGTTTATAGAACTCTCACAGGCAAACTATGCTTCGATGAAAACATACCTATAAGAAATAAGTTGATTTTATGTATAAGGGGTGCTCAAATGAAAGTAATTTGTGGTGTGCACCCATGAGATGCGTAGGGTCAGAAATGAGACATATACATAAATTAAAACAACAATATTTAATGAGTGAAATGCATGCAAAGAGTTGGTTAAAAGAAATCACTCATGGCATTTAGACAGCCGTCTCATTGCTTAAAAAGGTTACGAATTCTGTCCCCGAAGAACGATGTCGGTTGATCATGGAATCAGTTCAGAACTGCAGCCTTTACGCCATTTTCGGAGTGAAATCGTTGACCTATTAGCCCAGGGGTACTCAGCCTTTTTCCACCGGGTCACATACAATGTGCCAACTATTTCACGCAGGCCGCAACAAGATGATTAATGAGGTAGAGGACGCTATAAGATCAAGGGCATTTAAAATGCGAAAAATTGATTAAAATATTCAAGTCTATAATTTTGGATTTTATTTTAAAACTGTATTAAACTCTATCAAACTCAACTCACAAAAATAGGTCTTATGCTTATTTTACCAAGTTATGGGGAAATTTTGGTTTCCTTTCATATATATGAATCCAAGGACTCCTCCCCCATCCCCCATATTTGGTTGCTGTTGCAAAATGTTTTGGGGAAATCCAATTTATCTCGTCTTCAAAGGTATTCTCAAAAAATAAATAAATAAATAAAAAAGAGCCACTGAAAGATTTGTGCTTAGTAGTATTGTAACGCGCAAAATTATATTTTTTAGATACAACATTTTTACAATGAATTTAACAAGTTGTTGATTCATGTTTTGTTTTCTCTATGAAATAGTCAAAATCCCAATTGTCTCGGCATAACATACATTTAGATATTTTTGTAGGTGAAAAAAAATACGCTTAGTTAAAAATTGGATTCACCCATAAAATGGCCGCTACTCCACTGATATTTGTTATCACTAACCGTTACAATTACAAAAAGGAAAAAAAAAGTTATCTCCCACAATTCGTACCAACACGAAACATACAGCAAAATTAATATATGTGATTGATAAAATGTTTCACTAAATTTTTAATGCATTGTTCTTAAATAACTTAATTTGTTCGTGCAACGGGTCATGACTGAGTCATTTAGAAAGGTCCGGGGGGGCAACTTGCGGGCCGCAGGTGGAGTATCACTGCATTAGGCCGTCAACAAAATATTTCCTGCTAACTGCTGAACTTTGAATTTGCAGGGCCTATGGGAGACGGAATGTTTCCATTGGATTCTGTCGGACTTTCAGTTGGAAGTGGTGACACCAGGTTTGATCCTATCGCCATCCCCTCTGTAGAGCGGCAAAAAATTTTGTAAACTCAGGCTCATTTCGGCTTTCACATTTACAGTGATAAAAACTTTATTACACCTTGCTGATTGAATGCAGTTGTATCCATACCAACCCTTTTTAAATGAATGCAACATCCTTATGAATGCTGTTATCACAAATCTGTTTACACACGCGTGTGCGTGGTACATACACCTTCACTATCGCGTTTGTTTCACGAGAATATCCTCCCTTTGGTGTGGTGTGGTAGTTAGGAGAGGGGGGGTGCCAGCTCAGGTGTCGTCCACGTCACTTGACCATGGTTCAAAATTACGTGGTCCGTCGCCAAAAGCCCTCGTGTAGCTGAACAGAGCGACGTTAATATTCAATCAATCAATCAATTCACGAGAATATATTGAAAGTTGTTCGCATACGAAGATTTGAATCATTTTCATTTCAAAATGCCTAATACTTTGAATTTTTTTTGTTTGTTTTCTTTCCAATTTCATTAATATAGTTTATTTTATAGTTTCAAGTAAACAACTGCACATAAATAAGTTTTTGATGAATGGAATAATTTAATATTGCCATTAAGTTATATTAAAATATTGCATTATCTTTTAATTTTCTTTTCATTTAAGGTAATCATTTTATATTAACATAAGGTATCCGACTACGTTCGGAAACGTGATTTTAAAAAAGCGCATAAATGCACAATTTTCATGATATTTAGTGTCACTTAGATTAGAATACATGTATAAAAATGTGTTTTAAGAACATTTTGACAGAAAAAAATATTATTTAAATTCAATATTTCGGCAAAAAATTAACTTAGAATAACCTTTTTTCAAAATGTTCTCCTTTTGTGAAAAATGCTTCTATTATAATAATATTTTGCCTGTATATAGCTCAGACCTCTGTACAGAGGCTCTACTAAGAGTTTTGAAATATTCTCATTTTTTCAGGGTTACAACCATTTAAGATAATTATCGGTGTTTTTTTTCTTAAAATTTCTCCCCTCTTTTGTCGTAAAACAGGGATAAACCCACTTCTAAGTTATATATTTCAAAAATTCTAGTTGAGCCTCTGTACAGAGGTCTGAGCTACAGACAGGCGAAATATTATTATAATAGAAGCATTTTTCACAAAAGGAGAATATTTTGAAAATGGGTCATTTTATGTTCATTTTTTGTCAAAGTATTGTAAAATAATTTTTTATTGTAATACTATTCTTAAAACAAATTTATATACATTTTCTAATTTAAGTGACACTAAATATCATAAATATTATCCATTTATATGCTTTTGCAAAATCATGGTTCCGAACGTAGTCGGATACCTTAATTTATATGCTTAGTACCCCTTTCTTATTAGGTTTCTCTCCTACCATTTAAGTAGGGTATAAATAGCGTAAAAGCTATATTCTGAGTCAATAGTTAATATCCAGAATCAACAAATATCACTATTTAATATTACGCAAAGAAATCGATATAAATAATAAATTATACATATTTCTGGATACTTTGATGTTTTATTTCAAAAACCATTTCAGTTTTTTTTAAAGATATTATTGTTATTATTAAATATAAAATTTAACATTGTAAGACCCAACGACAAAGTTAGTAATATCTTTTTAAAACATCTTTTTCAGAAATTGAGTCAAAATTCTGTTTCAAACTCACAAAGACGTAGAAATAGGATTTCCTATTTTGAACTCTAGTAACTACTAGATGAAAATGCACCTTATGAATCAAACAGAATTTTATAAACTTCAATCAAAGACCGCCTTTCTAAATCGGGTATTTCAAAAGTTAACATTCTGCGTCATAAGAAACAAAAGTAAAGTATCTCAGTGCAAATGTATCAGACCTCATAAAAGAAAAAGGAAATCGTTATCAAATTTTAGCTTTTGGCTTTTTTTCCGCTAGAACAAATAGAATTCTCAAAGGAAAATTCTATTTGTGACTGGAGAATCTTTTCTTTCATAGTTAGATATCTATATAGTGATTCTCGAGTTTTTATATCGTAAAATTTTTTCTTCTTGTTAAAATGGTATCTGCAAAATAAAAAAAAATCACTTTGAGTTTTCTCGAGAAATGTTTCTTGATAGATGCAATGGAAATTTGCACTTTTCTTAAATATTCTCATCGATTTATGCCGATTTAGTTATTGAGGAAATTAAAGTATAAAATTCAACATTCCCTTATATTTCCTTTTCCTTTTTATTTGTTATTTAATGTAGCAGATTGAAAGTATAGAAAAATATCTTCGGTTTATAAAAAGGAAAAAGGATATATAATAAAACTAGCCGGTATACCCGTTCTTCGCACGGGTGAACTGAAAAATTAAACAACACAGATTGAAGGATAAAGAAGTTTTTAATGAGTTAATTTTACGTGAATTGCAAATTAAACAAAAAAAAAAGCTTTTTGCATATCTCAGCTGAACAAAAAAAAAAGAAAGAAAAAAAAACATTTGTTAAATTTTAAGTATGTAGATCTAATAGCTGATAAAAAAGATTTTTTTTATTTATAACTCCCCGTAACACTCTTGAGGGTCGATTTTTTAAAATACCTCTCTAAGCTGATCTCTGCGCAGCAAAAGTAACACATAGTTAAAAGTTTTGTGTAATGAACGCTTAAAATAGTGTAAATAATTTATATTTGAAAGTGTAATACAGTAAAATTAATTTCTGCTGTATTTATTTTAAGTTAAAATTGTAATATTCGCAAGCAACGCGGTTTCTTAAATTATAATGGCGATTCAATGCAAAACATAGCGAAATGTTAACGTTTGCAGCGCACGTCATAATTGCTTGCAGATGGCAGTATTTTTTCCTACTTACTTGACAAATATCATTATATTCTGGGCACTTCACACAATATCTTTATAAATTATAGCATATGCCATAAATTATAACCTATGTGTTATTCTGATGTATAAGCAATATTACTGTAAAGTTTCATTAAAATCCATTCAGTTGTTTTTGCGTGAAAGACGGACAAACATCCTCACAAACTTTCGCATTTATAATATATATCTAGATATAACTCAGAATTTTCTAAATACCTCTATAGAAAGACTGTAAGAATTACGTTAGTATTGAGCTTTCTATAGTTTCTCCAGAATACACTTAGATCAGGTATCGGCAACCTATGAAATGCGTGCCACAGGTGGCACGTGGGTTAATTCTCAGTGGCACTCTACTAAGTTATGAAATAAAATTAATTCTTTTTATCTCTCATCTCTATAACTCTTGCATGAGAACATTTTCTTGCTTTCAGTTCTTTGCTATAAAATGATTCTGCTGAATCTGCTTGTTAGTAGTTTGTGTGGCCCATTCTTAGCGTTTTATTTATTTCAGAGATGAAGCACTACTCATTGCTGCGTCTTGAAAAAAATCTTCAGAGTTATTGAAAGCAAATTTACGGAGTTATGAAATAACTTGAAGATAGCTATCGATAACTAGACGGCTATTTTAAATTTCTTTAAGTCATTACCGGAGTGATTTAATTGTTTGAAGAAAATTCCATGTGCTCTTTTTTCGGCTTTTGGCTCTCCACATATATGTGAACAAATTTTTATCGCGTGATATAGATGTTTTGAGAAAACATATAATTGTTTAGCAGTTAAAAATTCAGAATCATGTGTCGGATAGTATCATGCGTATTTCAGTATATTACAGGGATGCTTATACCGTATAACAGCGTTTATCAAACTGTGGGACGCACCCCATAGTGGGGTGTGATAACTCTACGAGAGGGGCGCGAGCATATTGAAAAGTCAAAAACAAAAGTTTTTATTTAAGGAAATTATTAATTTATCGAAAGTAAACAAACAAATACATTCTGTCATAAAAAACAAAAACAAAATACACATTTCCACTGATATAAATGAATCAGTATATTGCACAATGTATTTTATAATTAATTTAATAATACCAAGTTAAGAACAAATTGTATAATTACCAGTGGTGACATATAAAATTATATACAAACATTAACAATTTAATCAGTGCTTCTCAAACTTTCAATACTTGCGACTCAATATTCAATTGAAATTTTCATCGCACCCCCTCCTTCGTACAATAACAATGTACTAAGTTTAATAATACTATACGTTGATGTTAAACCTACAATACGACTGTAACCTCTTAAGTGCCACCAGCGTATATAAACGTCTTGCTCTGCCGGTATATATAAGTCTTTCCGCGAAGTACGATAATTTCTCAGAACTGCTATCCATAAAAAAATTATTCCGAAGGCATTTGGAATGCAATAAAAGGACCTTGACAGTGTTTGCGAACGATTTACTTATTTCAGTGGATTTGCTCATTAACTCCTTTACTACCTCCCCACCCCCATACGATCACCGACGTGTTAACCGGTGGCATTAGGGAGCGCATCTCACCATTTTTAATCGGCATTTTAGGGACTAATATTAAACCGTACAAATTATTAAGATCAGTGATAACTTTTGCATGACATTTATATGACAAGGCCATGGCGTTACTGGTATTTATTAAACTTATTCTTAACTTAGTATTTTTATAAATTAATCATAAAGTACATTGCACAGTAACATTTATTTATAAGTGTATTACATTTATAAGTGTAAGTGCGCATTTTATTTTTATTTGTTAGAATGTATTTATTTGTTCACTTTTAGTAAATTAATAATTTTTAAAAATAATCTTTTGTTCTCAACTTTTCAATAGGCTCGCGCCACCCTCGTAGGGTTATCACGCCCCCTTAGGCATGATAACCCTAAGTTTGAGAAACACTTACTTAACTTGATAATTTTTTTTGTACAGTTTATAAATAATCCCTTCACTGCCAATTAAAAGTTACAAGATTCGCTTCCCAATGCCACCGTTTTCCATGTAGCCGCGCGTATGTAATATATTGGGGGGGGGGGGGGGGGGGGGAAAAAAAAGAAAAAATAAGCAAATCCTCTGAAATTAATAAATCCTTCACAAACACTGTCAAGATCCTTTTATTGCATTCCAAAACCTTCAGAATAATTTTATAGATTGCAATGCTCAGAAAAGATCGTACTTCGGAAAGACCTATATATACGTCCAGGGCAATTAGCGCTTTGGCTGAGTGAGTCATTTAAAAACGTCTATGGCACTAAAGAGGTTAAATTAATATTGCAGCTTTAGTGTCAAAGTATAGTATTGTTGAATTTAATACATTGTTTGCATGGAAGGGGGCGTGATGAAAATTATGATTGAACAATGGGTTGAAAATAATGAAAGTTTGAGAAGAACTGCCGTATGATATTTCTTATTTTAATAAATTTTCTTAGTATAGTATATATGAGCAATTTTAATTTTTTATTTATTTTCAAGGAATAATTTTTTATGTTGCTTATTTTTAATGTTAATTAATATATTATAATTACATAATTAGTAAATAATAAAACTAAATCTGTATTTTTCACCTATATTCCCTAACTCTGACCTTGGGAATTTAATTTTTTAAAATATTTCCTACTGCGTGGCACACTGAATAATATTGGTATATTGGTTTGGCACAACACAGCTATAAGGCTGACGACACCTGATCTAGATCATGATTATTGACTCGTGGGTGGCGTTGTTAAAGTATGGATTCCAGTTCTGATGTCAGTGAAGATCTATTGTAAAGAGCAGTTGCTCTCCAATCTTTTTATCACTGAGGTCCGGCCAACGCAGTTGAAAATATTACCACAACCCGCTGATGGTGGGTCTCCTTGACTGTTTATATTTTGGATTGTTTTAATTTACTCATATTTGAATTCAATTGTATTTAATTATGATTTCAGAATACAATGTAGTTTAACCAAAAAAATGAATGTAAAGTGATTTCCATGGAAAGTTGCATAAACCCGAAAGAAATACACTACGATTAGTAAATTAGAAATAATTTAATGTTTATAGGTCAGTCCGATGCCATATGGTTCACAGACCAATACTGGTCTGCGGCCCGAGAGTAGACAACATCTGATGACATTTGATATTTTATGTCCTCATTTTAACAAGATACCAAGTGGTAATTTTAAGTACAATTTAAAGCGTATTAGCTACTCATGATCCAGCACTTTAGTCTTGGTGAAACAGAGCTCGAAAGCGTAGCTGCTAATGGGTACAGAAAAACATAAAAGCCATGATTTTTTCTGCAGGATTACAATGAATCATACCTAGCACTGTAATTACTATAAGATGGAAATTTTTTACATGTACTCGTAAAATACTTCGTAAAACTTTTTGTTTATCGTCAGTCATATTTTTTCCAACTGCACATTTCTTAAATTGCACTCATTAATTCTTAAAATAATCATTTTTCTAGAAAAACATCAAATAAGTTACATTTTGGTATTGTTAAAATCTATAAATGAAAAAAATATTTACAAATATAATGTCGTGACCATTTTATATTTTCTTATCTTCATTTTTTTCTCTTCCAGTAAATATATCTATGTATACATCACAACTGTCACGCATTCTAAGGTATCGGTCATCTAAAGAATTACCAAGCTTCAAATAGAATCCTCTTTTTTGATGATTTTGTGTGTGTGTCTGTTTTTTGTGTCCTCTAATCAGACAGCGATATTTTAGGTGAAAAGATTACAATATCTTTTCTTATGGAAAATGCTTTAATTTCTTTTCTTTTTCCTTGTTTTCTCCATGGTATTTTTCTACATTCTTTCTTATTCACTGAAATACGTCGATGATTTGGGAGTGACAAGAACTGTTTTCTACATCCAGTGGACAAAGACCTTTTCTTAGAGATTTCCTCCCTTTTTGCCTGATTTCTTTTACAAACACACAGCCTTCTTTCTTCAATTCTTTTCAATTCCAATGTATTTTTGATCAAATCTTTCAATTAACAAAAAATACGTCCATTAGAACTTTATATATATAAATACAAAAAAGCTTAATTTTTTAATGCTTCGTTAAAGAACAGTTGTGGAGAAGAATATTCTGATCCTCAAATTCGAGTAACTTATTATTCCAGAAATTGAAAAAAAAAAAAAAACATCTTAAAGCCATAATAATAGAGCAGCATTTCTCAATTTGTGAAGCCTGCCCCCCTAGGGATGCTTAATAGCTCTACGAGGAGGGTGCGAACATATTGAAAAATCGAAAAGAAAAGATTATTTAAACAAATTATTAATTTACTGAAAGTAAACAAAATATATTCTGACATAATAAATAAAATATTCATTTACACTGATATAATATACTTATAAATGTTTCAGTAATGCACAGTTTTGTTATTTAATAATACTAAGTTAAGAAAATTTTTAACAATAGGAGTGTGAATCAGTGACCCCATGGGCACGTGTCATATACAAAATTATAAACAAAAATTATAACATTTTTCTTGATAATTTGTACGGTTTATAACTAATCCCTTTACTGCGGATTAAAAGTTATGCGATCCACTTCTCAATGTCACTGTTTTCCATGTAGGCGCGCGTATGTGATGTATTGGGGGGGGGGGAGAACAAATAAGCAAATCCTCTGAAGTAAGTAAATCTTTTGCAAACACTGTCAAGGTCGTTTTATTGCATCCCACAGCCTTCGGAATAATTTTATGGAAAGAAGTGCACAGAAAAGATCGTACTTCGAAAAGACACATACATACGTTTGGGGCAAATAACGCTTTGGCTGAGCGAGACATTTACATAAGCCGGTGGCACTTAAGATGTTAAAGTTGTATTGTATCTTCAGCGTCTAAGTATAGTATTATTGAATTCAATACATTGTTATTGAATGAAGGGGTCGCGATAAAAATTATGATTGAATATTGGGTCACAAATGCTGAAAGTTTGAGAAGCACTGTAATAAAATGATAATTAGAGTTTTTTTTTTCACTATAAGTTTTCACTTTTTGAACTCAGCTTGAGAATTAAACTCAAATAAAAATTTATTAATAAAAAGCGGTAAGAAGAAAACCCTCATGCCTTAATGCAATATGCATATGATAAAAAAAATTAATAAAAATTATATCCCGAATGTAAATCCTCATGCTCATGTAGAAGCAACATCATTGTAGATTGAACGCACTTTTTGTTTTGGATGTCGTGTCATTCATATTAATATCACCTCTCGGAAGTATCTAGTGATTATTATCGTGTCACTACGATACTACACAACGGCTTTTGACGATAAGCTTTGTAATTTTGAACAATGTTCAACTGATTAGGAGGATGCCTAAAATTACAATACCTCTCGAAATTTTCATAACAGACCTTCATGACGATTTAGAGCAGGGGTACTCATCCTTTTTTTGTGCTGGGTTGCATACATATGTCAGCAAATTCATTCGGGCTGCATACATATGTCAGCTAATTCACACGAGCCGCATACATATTTCAGCTTATTTACGCGGGCCGCATACATATACTAGTAATTTCACGCGGGACGCAGCATGAAGATAAATGCGGGAGGAGAAGGGAGGTATTATGCTTAAAGACCATGATAACGTTGGACATTTAAAATGCGGAAAATTGATCAAGCTATTATAACTCCTTTTATTGCTTTTTTTAAATATTATTTTTTTATATTTTTTTGCCACTAACACTAAATTAGAGGCATTTAAGGTATCCGACTACGTTCGAAACCATGATTTTGCAAAAGCGTATGAATGGATAATATTTATGATATTTAGGATCACTTAGATTAGAAAATGTATATAAAATTGTTTTAATAATAGTATTACAATAAAAAATTATTTAAGTACAATATTTTGACAAAAAATGAACATAGAATGACCCATTTTCAAAATATTCTCCTTTTGTGAAAAAAGCTTCCACTATAATAATATTTTGCCTGTATATAGCTCAGACATCTGTACAGAGGCTCAACTAGAATTTTGGAAACATATAACTTAGAATTTGTTTCATCCATGTTTTACGAAAACAGAGGGGAAACATTTTAAGAAAAAAATGCCGATAATTATTTCAAATGGTTTTAACTCTGAAAATAATGTAAAATTTTCAAAAATCATAGTTGAGCCTCTGTACAAGGTCTGAGCCATATACATGCAAAATATAATTACAATAGAAGTATTTTTTACTAAAGGAGAACATTTTGAAATAAGGTTATTCTAAGTTAATTTTTTGCCGAAATATTGTATTTAAATATTTTTTTTGTCAAACTGTCCTTAAAATAATTTTATACATGTATTCTAATCTAAAAGTGACACTATATATCATTAAAATTATCCATTTATGCGCCTTTTTAAAATCACGGTTCCGAAAGTAGTCGCGCGAGCGCGCGGATACCTTAAGAAACACTCCTTCACAATTTCTGCATCAGTGAAAGTTTTCATATATGATTACCAATAATATAACAAACATTATATAATGTCTTTGTTACCACTGTGATATTACCACTGAAAAAATACTTTGTTGCTGTTGCAAAGAACATTCAAAAACGCCTATTTATCCCCTCTTGCAAGAAATCTGCGAGGAGAAGTGTCATTCAATGATTCCTGTTTATTGGTATTTTTTAAATGCAACAGCACTTTCGTGAGAAATTAAACATTTACTGTTCATTATTTGTTTTCACAGCAAAATAATTAGCCTCCCAATCGTCTTGAAAAGATGTATTTTCTTCGATTATGAAAGCTTGTGAAAATTAAGTTCCACCCATAAAATCGTCGCTACTCCACTGTTGTCAGTTATCACTTCCCGTAAATGTTCCAAATAGGAAAAAAAAATATATCAACTCGTACCCGTACGACACCGACAGCAAAGAGCAAAATGGATATATTTGATTTCTTGACAAAGAATTTCACACCAAATTTTTAATACAATGTTCTTAAATAAGTGAATTTCTCAGAGCAATGGGCCATGACCGGGCCACTTAAAAAGGCTCGGTGGGCCGCAGGTTGAGTATCGCTGATTTAAAACGTGGACAGATTTAACTCTCTCTTTCATTAGATCCACTACACAACGTGTTTTTAGCATTTGCAGGACTTGAAATCATTGCTCAACAGGATTAACAATGTGCACGAGTTTGCGGCATAATTATATTATTTAATTTAAAATATTTAAGCAAAAATAATTTACGGAATATAATTTAATAATCAATTGTATTTGCCAAAAAGTGAAGGTGATGCAAGTAGATAACTTCAATTTCAAATTATATGAAGAAGTTATGTATTTTCGCAAACTGTTTGTGCTACAGGGGAAAAAAATACTTATTTATAATTTTATATAAGTTGATTAGCTTTTTAAAAATAAATTTCTAATCGCAGCAATGATAATGACTGCTTTTGCCGTAAATTTGTCTGATTTATTTATTTTGGTATTTAACATTTTTTTTTTTAAAATACAAATTTAGATAATAGAACTTAGTAGGCGATAATACAGGATTACACTTTTTGCGTATTTCGTGTGTATTCAGTACTCCATAACGTAAATAGGAAAGTATTCTTTAAAAAATATACAAATAGTCAGACTTATTAATGCATTTTTTAATGCTTATGAGTTTTCTTTAAAGGAATTCAATATTTATTGGCTTAATCGAGAGAATCACATTCTACGCAAGTTTCTTAAACACTTGAAATGTAAGAAATTTAATTTTTTCTTATATTTTGCGCTACAGCTGAGTCCTCTTTTTTTAAAAGTAAAATATTGAAATTCCAAAGTTTCAGATATTGCATTATTTTTAACTGCAAATTTTAAAAACATTACATTTAATTTTAAATACAGTAAGACCCCCTTAAAGCTGTTTCGCTTAGCGCTGTGTTTCGATTTAACGCTCTTTTAATTGTGGGATTCCCCGAAATTGCAGGCAGTATTAGGCTTCCCGATATCCGAAGCAGTTTATCTGTGTTTCTTCTTTCCTGTACGAACGTATTTTTATCGTTTCAAACATTTGTTGACGTTATTTTGTAAGTATGAATTTATGTAATATATCGATTGCTATAGTGACACATATTATGATTTTTAGTTTTTATCATGGGTGATTATAAAAACACGAAAATAGGACAAGTAAAAGCATTTTCACTTGAAGCTAAAATTCAAGTGATTAGAAGATTAGATACTGGTGAACGTCGATTTCAAATGGGTGCTGCATTGAATTTGGCAAACTTCAACAATAAGGACCATTCTTAAAAATAAAGAAAAATATATTGTCATCAGCAGCTGCAACTACGACAAGCTCTGCAACTAGATTACCCGTTCTAGAAATAATAAAATAGAGGAAATGGAAAAAAGACTTTCTATATGGACTGATGATGAAATTGAGCGCAATATGCCATTAAAACAAGACTTAGAATTTTGTTTATTTTTATATGTATATTCGCGTTTATCATATTTCTATATTTGTAAGGAACAAATTTCTGTTTTATTGTTATAAAAATATAATTAATAAATTTAGTGGTAAAATACCTGACCAATTTTCTACATATCTTCCCCTAGCCCCATTATTTACATGATGAGATAACCTCGTTTAACGCTGTTTCGTATTACGCTCTACTTTGATGGAACGCATACCCCGCGTTAAGCGGGGTCTTATTGTATATCTAAAGAATTAATGTATTTAAAAAAAGTATGGTATTTTCTCACCAATTTTGAAATTAAAGTTCATCTATTAATTTTAAATTCCCTATATGTTCTTTAACAGTTTGTATGCACTCTATTTGTCATAATAGTTAAGTATATATTTAACCTAACAATATATTTTCTCATATGCATTTTTTATTTATTCAGCTCCACAGATTAAAAAAATACAGTAAGATTAGCACTCTACACTTTAGAATAAATATACAATAAATTTACCAATATAAATCAAACTTTTCTTTTTGAAGTTGATTGATATGAATTTCAAAAAGAAAAATATTGTTTGATTTTACTTCTCTCGAAAGAAAAGAAATTTATGAATCTTCTTTTATTTTATTTTTTTTTTTTTTTTTTTTTTTTTTTTTTTGCTGCATGATTTGTTACTGAAAAACTCAATCGATCAAAGTTTTCAGCAGGAAAATAAGAAAAAAATATCGTCTGCTATTGGCAGATTCAGCTGTCAATCAAACTGAAAAATCAAAAGATAGAAACTATTATTTTCAAAGGTGAAGAAAGGTTAAATTTATCTTCGTATTAAAATGGCTCTCTTAGTTTTTCATATTTTAAATATACTCAATTAAAGTCAAAATGTAAAGGCCATCATTATTCGTTACGCCGAATTTATTTCAAAACATTTCAAACAGAGAGAGAGTTTTTGACTAAATCACATCACCATTTACGAATTTGTTATTATGATCCTCTATTGTTATTATTATGTTTATTGTTATTATGTTTCGCAAACTAAATTTAAGAACAGCTTTTACTTACTTTTTTTTTCTACAAAATATTGGACAAAAAAAGGGGAAACCGAATTATGAAACTTTAAGTAAAACTATTAAATCTTTCTTAAACTGGTTTATATATATATATATATAACATTACAAAATTAGCAATTAAATATATTTTATTTAAAACATCTTGTGTTAAGTTTATTTTAAAATATTTTTTTGTGCTTAGTTTAATTGCAAAATAGCTATCTAGGTCGCGTCACGATTTTCTTTTTTCTTGTATTATTATTCCAAATTTAACACCATTTTGCGCTGGACCTCAGCATAGATGGTTGTTATTCTATTTTCATGGTTTTAATTTTACATGTAAGTTTTTATCCTAATTTTTCGGTAGAAAAAATTTCTTAATGTTCCTCTCTTTGAGAGATACATTAATGTTCATTTTTCATATTTTCATTTTACTCTATTGTCAGGTTTATCATCCACGTGGTTAGAAATAGGCTTAACTTTTCAACATGGCTCTATTTTTTCTTTTTCTCTATTATGTCGAAAATTAATGCTGTACGGGGAAGGTGGATCAATAAAGCTTTGCTTAACCTTAAGTTGATGGCCTAACTCAACGACAGCTTTAGAAATCATAATAGGTCTCCAGTTTAGTCCAAAGACTCTTTTTGTATCTACATTTGCTGTCTCATGATCTCCAATTTCTTTCTTCTTTGGCATTGTAGGTTTTAGAACTTTTTCTCTTTTATTATATTATACTATATATATATATATATATACCTGGCACAATGATATTTTAGTACTAATGATGTGGATTACCTCTCTGTTTCATTATTATTATTATTATTATAGTTTTCTGTAGAATCTTATTTCTCTCTATAGAATGTTTTTTGCTTAAGCAGAATTGACACTTGCATTATTAACCTCAAAGTTACTCACTGTATCGATTCTATTTATATATTCTACTAAACATTCTCTTACTTGCTCGTTTTTACGCATATAGTTAGGAATTTTAAAAAACGCATTATTTAAATGCCCTTGTATTAGATAGGAAGAAACAAAATACATAACTACATTTTATTTTTCATTTCCTTGCAAGTCATATTCTCTAAATTTTAGAAAATTAAGTTACGTTATAATGTTGAGTAATGCAGTGATGACTATAGTACAGTATGCATTATTGTTTTGTTGTTGATATTGACTGCAAAAACTGTCTGAAAATATATTTTATTGCAGTTTTAATTTGCCTGCGTATCTCTCAATCAATTTTTGTTATTTATATTACATCAAAAAGAAGCTTATTTTTTTTTTATTTCTGTCTTTTAAACATATAGCTTCTATAAGCTTGCTAAAAACAGCCATATTTGGTTTCTCCAAATTTTACATTTATCTAGATAAGGCAACTACTTGTAGCGAGTAGTAAAAGGTAATCCCAAATTCGAAGAAAGGAAGAAAACAAAAGCATCAAGGGATTTTAAATTTAACAAGCAATATCAAATAATAGTTTTTAAGTCAATTCCTACTCAGATCAACAACGAAAAATTTTATTTTAGCTACTTTTTATTAAATCGTTACAATTAATTTAAATATGTATATACATAGGACAGAATCTCAACATTAAGTGGTAATTAGTTTTTTTTAATTATCTTTAAAGTATCGTATTGTCCTTTTAATTTCAGTCCAACTGAATTCTTTAACACGTGAGAAAAAACCTTTTCAAGTTTGGACACAAGTCGCCAAAAGGGTCGCTAAGTCGCCAACGTGGCTGTATTTGTAATTCTTTAAATAATTAGTTTTAATTAATTAATTTTTATTAATTACAATTAAATTATTGTATTGTCATCCAAAATGATCCTGTATATAAAATTTCAGCTCAATTCAGCGCTTTAAAATGTATTTTATGAACGATTGAAAATTCCACCAAGATAAATAAATAAATATATACATAGACAGTGCGAGCTAATAGTAGGAATTGAAAAAGGACATATTATAACATTATAAACTTTTAGCTCTGCCTTGACCTTTTTATTGCCAATTGCACGTTTCGAAGACTGGAAAATACATTGCAATATACTGCTTTTTCTAATAAATATTTTAACAATCCTTATAAATATAGGCAGCAATTCCTATTTCCTTCGTTTTGCTCTATATTTTACGATTCAGACAACGCTTGATTTTTAGTTACCTGAAATTCTCTATAGAGTTGCACTAGCTTTAGTTTATAAGTAATTCTATTTTTGGTGCTCTAGGACCAACTTGAAGTTGTATCTTGCTATTTTGATTTACCCTTTCTTTAATTACACTACCAATTAAAAAATTTGCAAATTCTATATCAGATTTGTACGTTTCATTTTCAACATTTGTTTAGATTTTTAATTAGAGTATTGGTACCATTTTTCCCCATGAAAACATGAGCTAGATCTTCTTTTCCAGAGCTTCGATATTTTTAAAAATAAATCAGAATAATCATACCTCATTTTCAGTGCTCTTCCTATCGTTTCACCAAAAGCCACATAGGGTGTGTACAAATGATGGACCGGATTTAATAAAAAAATCATGTTATCGAAACTACTGCACATATAACAATTAGTAATACATGAATGTAAAACGAAATATACTGGGTTTTTTTCCTGTTACAAATGTTCGACCTTTGACCCTTTTGTTACACAGCATGCGTCCTATCTGTAATCCAGTTGGTTCTAAATATTTTGCAGCATCACTCTATCAATGGTTATGCTGTACAAATTTTTACTTGTCGTCCTATGTTATTTGTTGTGTCAATTGAAAATGATACGGCTTGTAATTTAATCTTTTTCGTAAAATTTTCCTTACCGTTTCCTGGGGACAAATTCACAGGCGGCAACTCTCGTAGACTTCCATGAACTTCGAACAAAAGTTTCGGTCTCACCTTCTCTATCACTTCTTCCGAGACACTTAGCTAGCCACTGCTTATTTTTTTGCACACGTAACCAATTTGTTTAATTTGATGATACCATTGTATAATGCTCTTATTTGTCGGAGTATTGATTCCGTAGCGATTTTTAAATGCACGTTGAGTCGAAATAACTGAAAAAATTCGTGCGTATCTAATACTCAAAATTCTGTCTTTGTCGCCATGTTTGAATTTTTAACCGTAGAGACCTTAAATACGAAGCCAATGTTGGTCATTGGTGGGGGAAAAACCTTCCATATATATTCACCTATCACTTATTGTAATATGTACAGTAGTTTCGAGAAAATATGATTTTTTTTAAATCAGGTCCATCATTTGTAACCACTCTGTAGTTTTCTAACAGAGGTGATCCGCACTGCATTTTCAAATATTCACGACTAGATTACAACTATTTCATGAAAGCAATTTGTGAACAATTGATGAAATCAGTTCACGAATATCCTCTTAATACCTTTTCTTTATGACAACCTTTCAGTAATGCCAGATAATCAAATAATTGTCCAGCCTTCATTAACATGTAAGACACAGGGTGGGGAGACTTATGTTGCTGCTTTAAGTCCTCCTCCAAGGTCTTTAGGTGAGCTAGAACAAAGCTTACTTCATGTATGGTCTTCGCTTCCTATTTCGGTAACCGGCAACTTAATTGACAGCGTGGAAACTCGATGCCGCCAATGCATTCAAGCTAGGGGTGGGCATATCCCTTATCAAAACTCATTTTTGTCATGTTTCTATGACATTTTACCACATAAAACTGTGGTTATTATTTTTTCCAAGAATGGACTTTTCCAGTGAGATCGCTTTTTTTTGTTGTAAATCATTTTTGAATTTTTTTTATGTAGACTTTCATCTTGCAGTCAATACATAACTGTTTTTTGCACGTCATCCAAATTCCGTGTTTCTACATTCATTCAGTTGCAAATACGGCGCAAAAAAGTGGTTGCTCCTTAACTTTTGGAGGCCAGTGTACATTTCCTTTAATGGCAACTTAATAAATATCTTATTTAATATGACTTCGATTTACATCTAATAGAACCTTTTTAAAGGAATTGTAGACGATGTGTGCATAAGAGAAAATTTAAAAATCCTCTATCTGAATTTAAATAATAATCTCGGCCCTTCAATTATACTTGAAATCCTTCAAATGCTATGTAATTATATATTAACATTTTTTTATTCAATTCAGAAAATAAATATTTGATTTCATTAAGAAAAAAGTTAAGAGAAATAATAATGCATTGCTTAAGCTTAAGATATTAACCATTTATATAGTCCAAATGTAGTATCACCCTACGAAAGCATTTTTATTCAAGATTGAGAACTGTACTTTTGAATTCAAAACTTTATGCTCGCATTTGTACAATAATTGTAAAAGAAATTTAAAAAAACTGAACTCCATTAACAATGTCATGTAAGTGAAGATACTGGAAGTTAAAAATTATGAGTCAAGCTCTTTGAGAAACTGCTCATCAGAAACTATTATTCTGCGTCACAAGATAAAGTCGAAGAGAAATATGCTAATGCAATTACCGTAACTTAACGAAGTAAGACAGAAATCAGCATTCAACTTGCACTCATTTCATTTCCTTTTCGGTTCAAGGGAAACAAAAGATGTCATATAGGGAATTTTTTACATACAGACGAACATTTATTCCCTATCTGTAAAATATTTTTTTTTACTTTATTTCAGTTACTATAAAGATGTGTGTTGATCGAGGTGAGAAAAATATGAACAATTATTAAAGGGGAAAATAAGATGTATAAATATATATGTGTGATATATAGTCCTTTTTGAAATGCCGTACATGGAAGATTTTTAAAAAATTCTGTTGTTATACACTAAATAATGTTACTAGAAAAATGAATATGTCTACGCATAGTGATTTAAAAATATCAATGGCAAGACAGATAAATTTAATGTAAAAATATTTCTAAAATGTTTATTAATTTGAATCATTATAGTCGTTTTACTCTTAAGAATTAAAATTAAGAGGAGTTGGAAACCTCTCTCTCTCTCTATATATATACTAACAATGTTAAGTTGGCTGTTTTCGATGTACCTTTTTTCAAAATATGTTATATGTACATGCTTAAAATTTTTCATACAATTAAAGTGCACCTTTCTCATTATACTGGAATGACCTTTTAGCTAATTTTGGATTTTTTCATAATTTATAAAATATTTTATCAAACATAGCAAAATTTGGCCCATTTTTCACATAAAAAATTTGTAAAAAATAAACTTTTGAGTTTTTTACAGAAAGCTCATTTCAGTATATATTAGCAATCATTATAAATATATCATAAAAAACTTACACACCTGTGAACAGTAGTTTCTCAGAAAAGGTAGATCGAACATCAAAATTTACCTTTTGAGACAAATTGATTTTAATGTATACAGTAAGACTTCTAATCGGCTAGGAAATAAAAAAAAATAAAAGGCTTGGTTTACAATAAAAGATACATGTTTTGGTTTATATCAGACGTTCACAGATTTTAAGCAAAAACGAAGTATTTTTATTACAATTTTCGCGCGAGGGCCATTCAAATGGGCATGGCCCAGTTTCAACGATTATTTAAAAATAGATTTTAAGGGCTTCTAATTACCCTAGATATTAAAGCAAGGTATTTTTAGAAAGGTTAGAATCTATACAATGTGAAAATGTAAAAATCTCAAATTGTCAAAAAAATAAGATTTTAGCTTTCCAAAACCCCTTAAACTTTCTGCTGGTGATGCTTCAATCGTATCATATCTTGGAATCTTGATGCTTTGAAAAAGGTCCAACTCATCATGATTTCGTAGTTGACAAGTTCAGATAATGAGATACCAGATGTTGCATTTGTTACTTCACATAAATTGTAAATTATGCTCTGTTCCTAAGTGCATTCCCATCAATCAATAAACTGAGGAAAATTGAGTACATAATAATGCATTAGTGAATATTATATTACAAAGTGTTTTAATCGGTGTGTTTTAAGCTACATATATAATCGCAAATTTTCTACTGAATCTTCTAAATATAATTAATTAGAATGCGAAGAGATTTGAGATTGATTGTTAAATCTCTTACGGTGGTATTCTTAATCGCGAGTTATTGAAAAGAAAACTCATGGATTGGGTAACCCTCGTTCGCCGATAACTCGCGGATAATTCTCCTTTCTTATTCTCGAACTGACGATTACCGAATCCGTGAGTTATGCGTGGGCAAGATGTTACAGTCGTTGTGATTGGACACTAATAATCACGTGACATATTCTTTGTTACGACCATCTTTGCTTACAAACAGATTCGCGTGATCGAAATCCGCGAGTACCCTCCGAAATCGGCGGGTTACCTTTGGATGAATAATCTGTGGATTTGGCGCGATCTGCAATTGAGAATAATGATGTTTCGCCACACACACACACACAATCTGCGAGTTACCTCCGGTTCGGGGATAACCTGAGGTTAACTCGCGATTGAGAATACCACCGTTAATGAATAGTTGTCTTAAAGCGAATTATTCGAAATTACAACATTTTATGTGACTGTTATAATTAATGTATATATATAGTAGAATTATATATATTTATTAATATATAATTTTACAGATATCAGAAAAAATTTGTTCTTTACCAAACATTTTATTTTAAATAAAAATCCGGCTGATTTCATGTATGAACATAATTATCTTATGCATACAGGATGTAGTAATCATAAGCATGTTGCGATACACATTTGTATTGGTGCGGTTCATATTTGTTGTTCGGCATGTACATTTCTTAGTAGGGAAGGTGTCTTACTATTGCCAGTATCCGCAATACGACAACGTAGATCCAGTGGACATGTACGTCGATTTGTATAAACCTGCCCTCTATTATCTAACCTCACATGAAGAAATTCAACAGAGTGATTCCAGTGACATGACATTCCAGTGATTCTGAAGGTAATTCAACACTACCACCATATCTTATAATTCAGCGATACTTAACCAGCGGCCCACCGAGCCCTTTTCAGTGGCCCGGCCATTGCCCACTGCTCTGAGAAATTAACTTAATTAAGAACATTGTACCAAAAATTTGGTGGGAAATTCTTTGTCAATAAGTTAGATATATCAATTTTGCTTTTTGATGTCGGTGTCGTACGGGTATGAATTAATATTATTTTTCTATTTGATACGATTTCGGTTAGAGATAACACTGGAGTGACGACAAGTTTATGGGTGGAACTAAATTTTAACTCTCTTTCATATTTCGCAAACGAAAAATATTACAAAAAAAAAATATTGTTTCAAGACGATTCTGAGGTTGGCTATTTTGTAGGGAAAAACAAACATGTATCTTTAATTGTTTGATTTGTCCCGAAAGTGCTGCATTTAAAAAATTCCAATAAGCAGGAACCATTCATTGACACTTTTCCTTGAAGATCTCTTTCAAAAGGTTATAAGTAGGCTTTCTTGAATAATCTTTGCAAGAGCAACAAAGTGTTTTGTCAGTGGTAATATCACAGTGGTAACAAAGACAACCTACGAAGTTTTTTTATATTATTCGCAATCACATGAAACCGTTTACTGGTGCAGAAATTGTGAATTAGTGTTTTTAAAGGCTTCTAATTTAGTGTTAGTGACACAAATAAAAATACAAAAATAATAATTAAAAAAAGCCAAACAAGAGTTATAATATTTTGATCAATTTTCCACATTTTAAATTTCCATCGTTATCCTGGCCCTAAAGCATTTTTCCCCTATATCCTCATGTTGCATCCCGCCTGATGTAGCTGACATATATATGTGGCCCAGCAGAATAAAAGGTTGATTACCCCTGCTATAATTTGTTGCACATAACAATCTTTGAGGAAACTTCGCACATCAGCTGTGGAGTTTGTACAGGCACCGCTATGTAATCAGAAAGACGGTTATCTGAACAGTGGAAAACAATATACAAAGTTAGGTATGATATATTGTAATATATATAATTGGAGAGAGGTATCTCGGTCCGTTTAATGCTCATTCGTCGAACCCATGTCCGAGAAGAAGGACGATTAAAGCGGCACTGTAAATTTATTATAAGATACGGTACGACTTAAATAAAAAAACTCTTTCATAGAATTAATTTGACAAATATATTTTGTTTGCCCCCTATATGTATGTATTATGTAAAAAGGGATTTTTTTTGTACTCAAAAAAAAAATCTAACCGTTTAATTTTTTAAAGAAAAATGTAAAAGGGATTTTAAAATGCTTATATATCCTACAATAATTGTGTGTGTGACGTACACACGTGAAACTTGCTTTAAAAGTACGTCTAACTGTGTATAACAAAAGTTGGTATGCGTTTATGCTAAAAAGGATGATATTCTAAATTCAAATATATTTTTTAAAAAAATAAGCTTTTCTTTGATTCGAAAATGCATACCAACTTTTGTTTCATGTGCTAATGCAGCAAAATATAGAAAAAATATCAAAGCACTTTTCGCATAAAAGGGGAAAAAAGCTTTAATATTTTAATAAAAGATAAAGCAGTTTTTTTTTCTTTTTCTTTCTGAAATAAATTAGTGTAAAGTTCTTAGTTGCTATTGAAATGTGATAAAAAACAGGAGATAAAAGTTATTATAACTTTTGATTTTTCTTAAGGCTTTTAAGCTTTCTGAACTTATTGAAATTTATATAAAGAATAATTCAGGCTTAAAACATTTTACTGGTATTTTTTACCCCTTTTTGTCAATTGAATCGTACTGTGTCCTTTAATTCAAAGTAACAAAATATTTTTTTTTCAAAATAAAAATTCTTTTATGAAGGAAAAAAGCATTAAATAAGAAAAAAAGAGAGATTCTAAATTGTACAGTGAACAGAGAAAAAGAGTAATAATTCAAGATTACCATGTCCTTAAAAATATACAGTAAAAAATAGAATATAACTGACTTACTCCTTTTTTCTTTCTATTTCGAATTCTAAAAGCAAAGGTTACAAGGTTTTAATGCCATTTTATTGCACAATTTCATATAAATAAATGTTTACAAGCACTTGAACAAATGGAAGAATAATTGTAAGATGAAAATGAAAAGACCATCTTTTTTTATTATACCTAAAGCAGACAGTCGTTTCTTGAGAATTATTTTTGTCGAAGATTTAATCATCTAATGAAAATGTAATAAAATATTAATACACAGCGTATTTTTGAAGTGCTACTTATCTATTCCTGATACAAAAAGATAACTGATTTTGTACATTGCGAAAGATAATTTATCATGTTTAGTCAAACACACACAAATTAGAACATAGAAAATGAGTATACTCTCCTATTAACAGAGACGGATACCACATCCCCTAAATCTAAAATGTCAAACTCCAATAGAGATGTTGTTTTGGTATGAGCCGTTGAAAATAAGATTTTATTCAATGCAGAAACTGAACAATGCTACGAGCACTTCACAACGAAAAGCTACCGTAACGTCAAAGACAGTTGCCTACTCTAATAGCGTAGCACAGACTGTATTTTCCAATCTCAATGTTTAGAGTTCCCTTTTTCTGGAAGAACTCGAGAAAGAAAGAGCTTTTTCTACTTGCAAACGGAACTGAGACGAATAAATTTGTGAAGGAAGTTTGGAAATGGAAATAGAAAAACGAGTTTGGAATTTGACTTCTATTGGAACACACGTCTCAAGGAAAAGTGTTCGGTAACTGGAAACCATTTGAGTGAAATTTATACGGTATTATGGGGAAAGAAGTGTAGAGTTTCGTTACTTCCTTTTAGTATTTCAGTTAAGGAATAGAATGTAAATATAGATGGTGAATTAAACTTGCTAAGGAAAAGATTTTTTTTAATCCCCAATGGAAATAATGTAACAACAATTGACTGTTGAGATATATTGGCGAGGCATTAAATGTTTTAATTTCCTTACCTAAATAATGAAACATTAATGTATAACAGGAGTGGCGAAACTTTTTGGATTAACGTGCCACTTTTTATAAAGGAATGTTTAATGGGATACAGACGTGCCGTCAAATAGTTTTGACGTGATTATTGGGAAGGTAATAAAACTAAATACTAACTACTCAAAACTCTTTATTTACTAAAAAAAATACAATTTTTGCACAGTATTGTAATAAATGTTTTAGTAGTACGTGTAATTCAAATTAAAGTATCATTAGTGTGACTTCTGTTGCTGTAGATTATGGATGACAATTGACTTATACTACACTGCTGACCACCGTAAATGCAACACCAAGAAAGACAAGAGATGACACAACAAAATTTATTTTCTACTTAACATGTTGACCAAGTATCAAATGATTAAATTTATAGACTTCTATGAAGTGTGGTTCCTGCCAGAATCAGTAGCCAGAGTAGCCACCATTGTTGGAGATCACCGCTACCACACGAGTCGGCATTGATTCAAAGAGACTTTGGATGTGTTCTTAGGGTACAGCAGACTAAGCAGCTTCCACACGTTGCCAAACATGATCTGGTGTGGCAGCTGGGGGCTGTAATCTAGGTCAGTCATTGAGCAACCATGGACCACATGTTTTCCATCGGCGAAAGATCCGGAGAGTGAGCCGGCCAGGGAAGCAATTCAATCTGGTGATTGACGAAGAGCCTTTGAACAATGTGTGCCACGTGTGGTCGCGCATTATCCTGTTGAAATATGGCTGTGGCCAAGCCCTGAAGGTAAAGAAGGACAACTGGATCCAACACCTCGGAGATGTAGTGCAGGCTGTTTAAAAGGACCGGCAATGCATACTAGAGGAGTGCGAGAGTAATATCCAATAACGTCCCATACCATAATACCCGGTGCAGGACCAGTGTGGCGGTGGCAGCTGTTCAGCATCCTCTCTCCACGATGTCTCCAGACTCGAATCCGACCATCCTGGTGTTGCAGACAGATACGTGATGCGTCAGTAAAGACAACGTCATTCCATTCTGC
>BMAV01023783.1:302264-318652 GCA_019973955.1 Trichonephila inaurata madagascariensis
ATACTTATAAAAGTTCATTCCCTACATTACAACTGTTTCTTGTTAATTATACAAGCATAGTTAAATTCAAATTGCATTGTTAGATTGAAATACGAGCAAAGTACTTCTCATTTTACTTTTCATTAAATGACTTTCTGAAAATCTTTAAAAAAGTATAATTTTTTTAATATATGTTTCTTACTCTTTATAAAACTAATAAGGGGAGGGCAAGACATGGAAATTCATTTGGAAACGAGACATTGTGAAATAGTAATACTTCTTTAGGTTGTTCAACCCTTAATGTAATTGTACTGAAAGTCCAGTCAATTCGGAAAAAATGGCCTTCGAAATTTGTACTCAACTTATATATGAATAAGTTTATATACTCGAGCTCTCTGTTGGCGCAGTGGCCCAGATTGTAATATACCGTCATATCGCACTGTTGAATAGGGTTCCAATCGCTCTAGCAATCAAATGTTTTTTTTTCCCAATTCATTTATTTATTTCTGCAATTGAAAATTTATTTTGAAAAAGGATTATTAAATATTAATTGAAATTTTATATAATTATTTTTCCATTTTAAAAAGTAAAATAGTTACTATAATTATGCAGAATATTTATAATTTAATAATATTTTATAACAATTTTATTTTAAGTATTCATATACAGGATAAGTCAAAATTGATATAGCGACTGCAAGCGGGTATAACTATTTAATGAACAATAATTTATCCATAAGATTTACACAGAATGTAGATGAATCATCCCAATTTTGTATACATCGTCATAGATGTTCTATGTGACTTCTCTTGGTCACTCGGATAACACGGTACTCTTTATTCACTGCATACATTCTGAGGCATTTAAGCAGTCCCCAGAACCAGCGCATTACAAATGCGTACTTTCAGTTCTAATTGTTTTGGGCATAAGAAGCACATACGACCATATTTTATGGGGTTATGTGTGTGATTACGGGGTTGTGTATGAAAGCACGCATTTGTAATGTGCTTGCATCGGAGACTGCACAAATGCTTCAAAATGTATGCCCTGAAATGGAGTACCGTCTAGATGTTGTCCGTGTGACCAAGAGAAGTCACATAGAACACACACACATCTATGACGTATGTATACAAAATTTTGAAGTACCATCTACATCCTTTGTAAATCTTACCGATAAATTATTTTCTATTAGATAATTATAGCCGTTTGTAATCGCTATGTTCATTTTGACTTTCACACTGTATTTTATATACCTATACAATTTATATAATCATATTATTTAATTTGTTATACAATAATAATAAAAATAGTCTTTAAATTATTTATCTTTGTAATATTTTATAAATGCATTTAACTTTAAAAATAATTAAATGTACTGAAAAATGATGGATCGGTCGTGGGACTCTAATCCTGTCCGACTGCGTGCTATGTAGGTACGTTATCATCTAAGCCAGTGTGCCAACGGAGTTTGATCAAACTGTTTTGTATTTCAGCTGAGTATAAATTTTTAGTGCTATTTTGTCCAATTTGACTGTACGTTTGGTGCTTTTACGTTGAGGGATAAACGCCTTGCTATTATGTATATATATACAAAGACTCTTCTCCAAATGAATTTCCCACGTCGTACCTTCCTCTTGTAAGCATAGTTAGCATAGAAAGACATAAAAACATTATTACATTATTATAGGCATTTACAAATAGGACATTATTTTTCTAATAAGAAATAGTTTCCATACATGAAGCAATTTTTCAAAACCCTATACCAAAGCTAATTTATTTAGTAATACCAAATTATATCAATTGGATTATGAACTACTGTAAATTATTTATTTATTTATTTTTTACTAAATAAAAAGATTAATTCAAATAGTATGTGTTTATATATTTTCCAAAAATGATTGATATGATAAATGATATCGATTAAATGAAATAATTTACATCTGTTTAAAGTGGATTTTCTCTGAATTTAAATCTGGGTACATTTTAAAACTAAATATTAAATATTTCAAAGATTCATAACATCAAATTGTATTATACGCTAAGTCTTCGAAATTACCTTCTTTAAAGTTTTCCTTGCTAAGTCATAATATATTTCAAAATATTACAAATAGAAGCTAAGCATTGCTTCAAAATCTGCGAGTGCCAATCAAAAAGTTATTTTTCTAAAGTTCGAACAAATCACGTTAAAAGTTTAACAACTTCGAGTTCTGAAATACTTTCTCTTGTTTCAAAACTCTTTTCGAACTATCACTTTTATAGACAAGGATCTCTTTTCTCTCTTACTATGTGAGTATAGATTAAACTTTTGCCTTTTGGCAAATGAATCGTGCCTCAGAATTAGTAAAGATGCAAATTTCTGTAAAATACTTCTGCTTCGATTGCAGAGCAAATAGAAGTTGAAAGTTTATATATCATTTGGTATTATATTTAAAATGCACGGGAAAATTTCATTTGATATTATGTCCAAAGTGCATGCGTGGACTGTCCAAACTACATTCAGAACGAAATATGTGTTTATGTGTATATTTACTCTAAAACTGAATTAGAGCAAACATGTTTCTGTGAAAAATTCCACTGTTTCAGAAAACGCTATCTTTAAGGTATCCGATTACATTCGGAACCGTGATTTTAAAAAGGCGCATAAATGGATTAATTTTCATGATATTTAGTGTCACTTAGAATACATGTATAAAATTGTTTTAAGGATATTTTGTCAAAAAAAAATATTTAAATACAATATTTCGGCTAAAAATTAACTTAGAATAACCTTTTTTCAAAATGTTCTCCTTTTGCGGAAAATGCTTCTATTATAATAATATTTTACCTGTATATAGCTCAGACCTCTGAACCGAAGCTCAACTATGATTTTTGAAACATTCACATTATTTATAGAGTTACAACCCATTGAAATAATTATCGGCGTATTTTTCTTAAAATTGCTCCCCTCTGTTTTCGTAAAACATGGATAAACCCACTTCTAAGTTATATATTTCAAAAATTCTAGTTGAGCCTCTGTATCGAGGTCTTAGCTATATACAGGCAAAATATTATTATAATAGAAGCATTTTTCACAAAAGAACATTTTGAAAAAAAATTATTCTAAGTTAATTCTTTGCCAAAATATTGTATTTAAATAATTTTTTTGTCAAAATGCCCTTAAAACAATTGTATACATGTATTCTAATCTAAGTGACACTAAATATCATGAAAATTATCCATTTATGTGTAATTGCAAAATCCCGGTTCCGAACGTAGAAAGATACCTTAAATGTTATCAAAGTCCTGGCACATTTTTAATGGAAAATAAGTAATAAAGTTCAAGAAAGAGTAAGATTTTCACTTTGTGTGAAATTTTACGGACATAAACTTCCTTATATTGATAATGAACTTGAAAAATACAGTAGAATTTCTGGTTGCAAACCTTGGGGAAATGATGAAGATATCTCTTAACTTCATTTTGTTAATATCTCGTTTGTGTTAAAAATACACTGCAAAAAATTACGGAAACACATGGATTTAAGAAAGTTACACATATATTTTTTCTGATAAATAACGTAAAACATAACATCCATAACCTAAAGTGTTACAGAAAAGGAAAACTTCATAGGCAAATCTATGCTCATGACTTCAAAAACCAGAAAAAGGCTTTAAGTACAGAAATCGTTATTTCGTAGAAGTTTTTATTTTCTATTGTCTCAGTGGTAAAATTCAGCCTTTCGGCTTTATTTTTTTTTGAGAAAGGGAGATTGGAAAATGTCATAACAACGTTATCTAACAGAACCCATGCCTTGGCATATTATCGTGAGACTGGAATCCTGTCAAACATAAAGAACAGTAGAGGTGGAGCCAAAAGAAAGTGCCATAGCAAGACCGTGTAATCGATTCCAAGAAACAGGGCATGTTCGAGATCTTCCAGGACAAGATCATCCATATGCTACCGCAGCAAATTATGACAGATATATCATGATAACAGCTCGTTGAGGCAAAACATCCAACATGATTCAGTCACAAAAAAAGTTTCTTTTGGCAAGTGAACACAGGGTCTCAAACCAAACAATCAGAAACAGGCTTCATGCGGGTGGTGCTTATGCACGTAGATCAATGGTGTGTATTCCGCTGACAGTAAGACACCTTGAGGGCTGAATAAAGTGAGCTGTTGAACATCAATATTGCATGCAAAGTGCATCCACATGGGAATCAAGGGCTGTTTAAGGATGAGTCCTGATTAAGTTTAGAGAGTGTTACCAGATGTGTGTTTTGGTATGACGAAAAAGAGGCACTCAAAATAACCCTAAATTCGTTCTGGAAAGATCACGTTACATATGAGGTGGTTTGATGTTATGGGCTGGAGCCACAACATAGTATATTCACTTCATAGTTTTTTCGAATGAATAGGTTTTGTGGAAACTGCATTTCAATCAACGAATTAACTTCTCTCTTTTTTTTTTTGACTTTAAGGCTCGCCCCCATTGCACTTCAATCGACTCTGACAAAAATTTTGAAACACGAGTGCGATGTTGCTACACTGACCTTTCAATGAAAACATGGTAAAATATCTCGAAAAAGAAGGCCAATTTTAGAAAAGAAAAAAGTGAAATTTTGTATGCAAAGTGTGTTGTTGCTATTGCTAATGTCACCTGTCTAACGTAGTCAGATGGAGGCCCACGAAATTCATCATGGCAAGGGACTAGATCAGGAATGGGCAAACTTTTCCAGGGTACGGGCTAGTTCTAATTTTTTCAAGTTGTTGCGGTTCACCCAGTGTTAGTGGTGCACTCAAGAGTGGGAGAGGGGTCCACGGTCCCGTACCCTTCCTTTAAAGTCCTTAATTTTTTTAATCATATGTATATAGTACGTAAAATGCAAATGAGTATTTGTTATTAGTAATTTTTATATTAACTAATGTTAATTATTTATTCAGCAATTTATTTTTGCTGTTTTTTGTTCCCCACAATCGACAAAATCAAAGAAATATGTTTGGCTTCATATTGGGGTTGTGATACGAGAATGGTAGACCTTTTTTTCAACCCTCAACCCCTTAAAAAATTCTGTTGTGCGTCAGTGCCCGATGTCGTAGCGTTAAAGCAAAACGTAAGATATTAGCTTAATAATAATAGCCACAAATATAATTATATCAAGTGATTCATTTATTATGAAACAATTCAAAATACATTTAAAAGTGAAGCATTTTTATCTAAAGTTAGTCTTCGTTGTTATAATCAGTAAAAGACTTAGTCTGCGTAACGTCAGCAAATCTTGAATTTTCCGTGTATAGTTTCTAATTGCTAAAATCTTCAGGCGGTCACCCCAACATGTCTTGTCGGTCCACCGGTCGATCACGATTGACGTGATGCCCTTCTTGGGGATAGATGTACGCCTGTTGTAGGCCGTGACCTTGAGCTCCATACAGGAGACAGTACGATTTAGCCCGCTTCCACCCCAATTTTGAGGGAGAACACCATGAGGAAGGATCAGGATCCTGCCACCACCTTCAAAAGAGGACTTGCGGCTCGACGCCTATTTAGAGTACCCCCATGCTGCAAAGGCACTACACATTTACAAACATCCATGTCTACTCCGGGATTTGAGCCCAGTCCCTACAACAACGCAGCCAGCGTTGCTAAACACTATACCGGATGGGCGACACAAAAGTTTAATAGTATTTTGATTATTATTTCATTTAATTGTTTCTGAAATACTCCCTATAACAGCGTTTCTCAAACTGTGGGGCGCGCCCCCCTTGGGGTGCGTGACAACTCTAGGAGGGGGGCGTGAGCATATTGAAAAGTCGAAAATAAACGATTTAAACAAATTGTTTAGTTGCTTAAAGAAAACAAACAAACAAAACTTTCTAACATAATAAAAAATAAAATGCATATTTACACTGGTATGTTACATGTATAAATGTATCAGTGCTACACAATGAATTTGATAATTAATTTAACAATATTAGGATAAGAACAAGTTTAATACTTACCAGTGACCCCATGGGATAGTCACATATAAAAAATTATTTACAAAAATTAACATCTTTAAAATTTGTATGGTTTATAATTATAATCCCTTAACCTCCGATTAGAAGTTTTGCGATTCATTTTCCAATGCCAACCGTTTTCCACGTAGGCGCATGTATGTGAAGTATTGGGGACGGGAATCAATAAAGAAGCAAATAATATGAAATAAGTAAATCCTTCGCAAACATTGTCCAGGTCCTATTATTGCATTCCAAAGCCTTCGATATAATTTTAAGGATAGCATTGCACAGAAAAGGTCGTACTTCGGAAATGCGTATATATACGTCCGGAGAAATTAACGTTTTGACTGAGCGAGAAGGTTATATACGCTAGTAGCTTTTAAGGGGGTTAAAGTCGTATTGTAGCTTTAGCGTCAAAGTGTAGTATTATTGAATTGAATACATTATTATTGTACGGAAGGAGGGCACGATGAAAATTATGATTAAATATTGGGTGGCGAATATGGAAACTTTGAGAAGCACTGCCCTATAACATTAGAAAAAGACTTATCAAGAAAAGGTTAGAATGGGATATAGTTGCATATGTATGCAATCAGCATTGAAATATGTAAATGATTATCTTTTAGTGGTTTATTTCGGATAGAGGAGCGTAAGAAGGGTTAACCAAGAAAATTTTACTTCATCAAACAAAGCAAATAAATTCACGAACAATATGATAATATGTCATTATTTGAGAAATAATGTGCAATTCGAAATAAATTTATATAAAAAAAATTAAAGTCAATTCCTACTTCGTTAGAAAAACATACCGGTGTTATCTGTTATAACCAGTTGTAACTTCGACAGAATTAAAGCAGCATAAATTTAAAATTTAAAAAAATTTAATTAATGAATTAATATTTGAAAATTCTGTATTAACATCAAGTGTCATCCACTACAAGTTTAAAAATTGTATTTAAACTTGAATGGATGAATCGAAAGTATTTTATTAACGATTGAAATTTTGAACCAAGATATATATATATATATATATTATATATATATTTATTATAAGGATAATTAAATTAGATCTAAAATAAAAATTCCTATTTTAGCACTTAACTTTTATTTTATTACATCTTCAAGTATTAAATTAATCCAATTTTTTTCCCCGAAACATATGGCCAAACATTAAAACATTTCTGACCCCAGATCATTATATTTAATAGCCCTATATGTCAGCATTAACTTTCAAATACACTCATAAAATCAGAGGTACTCTCGCATCTGGTTTAAGTTGTAAAACACTTATATTTCACTTTGGTGTTCTTTTTTCTCTCAGCGTCAGAACTTGTAGAGATTTCATCGAACAAAGATCCTTTTTTAAAAATTAAGACTGATTCTGACTCGAAACATCATATATATATATATATATATATATATATATTATATAGGGGAAGAGTGAACACAAATAGTAGGAATTTAAAAAGGATGATCAAATCGCAAGATCGTCTGCCATTTGGGTAGACTGTATATTTCGATGATGTTGGAAGGAAATAATAACCATAACCGAACAGAATGTGAAAAAGTTAGTAGTTTCCAAAAAGCACTGACAAAGCTTTACGGAGGTTTTATCGGCAAAAGGCAAAAGAAAATTTTAATTGTATAACTACATTATTTAAAATTTCTTAAAAAAAGTTTACATCGAAATAAATGTTGTAGTTAATTCATTCCGTTTATCTTGTCATATTAAAAATTTAACTCAAAATATAATGTAATAAAATGTATTAATGCCTGAAAGCACGAGTTTTCTATCTTAAATATAACTTTATTTTAACGGATGCTCCTTTTTTTATACCCTATATATAAATTTTATCTTTTAATAATGTGTGTTTTAGAAAAATAAATATGTTTTTTTTTTCTCGGGGGATTACTTTAAATCTTTCTTTTAATCTTTGGTAATCCTTAAGAAGTTTCTATCAGCAATCTCTCTGAGTCATTGAGCAGTTTCTGATTTGTGTCTTTTAAAAGCAGTTTTTATCACTCAGTCACTGCCGAAGTTTCCTTTGTTTTGATTTTTTTTTTGAAAAAACATTCTTTCTTTCTTTCAGTTTCCACTTTCCTTTTGTTCAAGTGTCTTTCTAAACTCTGTCTGCTTGCTTTCGATCTTTCCCTTTTTTTCCTTTCACAAGGTATAAATTTCTTTCTGTTTAAGTCTAGATAGAATTGTAAGGCTATTAATATGCCAGGGTTTCCATACCTCCATCTATCATTGTATTACTCTAATGTTGCTTTGATTAAGATTAAGGTATCCGCTAAGTTCGGAACCGTGATTTTAAAAAAAGCGCATAAATGGATAATTTTCATGATATTTAGTGTCACTTAGATTAGAATACATGCATAAAATTGTTTTACGGACATTATGACAAAACAAATTAATTGAACATAATATTTCGGCAAAAAATTAACTTAGAATAATCTTTTTTCAATAAATTCTCCTTTTATAAAAAGTGCTTCTATAATAATAATATTTTATTTTATACTTATATAAAGTAAAAACTACTCCAGAGAGTCTGAACTAGGACTTTTTTTTAAAAAATTCACATTATTTTCAGAGTTACCATCAATTGAAATAACTATCGGCTTTTTTTCTTAAAATTTCTCTCCTCTGTTGTAATAAAATGTGGATAAATCCACTTCTAAGCTAAATATTTCTAAAATTCTAGTTCAGTCTCTGCATAGAGGTCTGAGCTGTATACAGACAAAATATTATTATAATAGAAGCATTTTTCATAAAAGAAGGTTTTTTGAAAATCGGTCATTCTATCTTCATTTTTTGTCAAAATATTATACTTAAATAATTTTTTATTGTAATAATATTCTTAAAACAATTTTATATACGTTTTCTAGTCTAAGTGACGCTAAATATCATAAATATTATCCATTTATACGCGTTTCTTCAAAATCTTGGTTCCGAAAGTAGTCGGATACCTTAATGAGCTCAGAAATTCGATCATTCTTTAAAATATTTGAAGAACAAAGATAATACATTAACGAATTTCATATCATGATATGAAAATACTGATGGGCAGTTGGTATAAATATTTACACCTAGAATTGCATCGGAATCTTTTACCAACATATTGTTTTACGCCTAACGTACATTGGAAAATGAAAATTTGAGGCATTTTGAGTTGTGTGGTTATTTTTTTACTAATTTGTCATTATTAAACTGAGACAATTTCAAGTGACAAGTGCTTAAAAAGAAATAATTGATTCATAATTGTACTCAATATCAAAAGGCATATGTTTCCTAAATATTAAAAACGTTTGGAAGGTATTTCAGTTGGAGAAATCTTAAAAAGCAAAGAAATGTGAAGACGAGGTTCCATGAAAATTTTCTAGGTTTAAAAACGTTGTCAACAGAAGAGAAGAAAGCTTGACATCTTTGGAAAATGGAACGCGAAACGTTCCTCCATATCTAAATGTATTTGGGACTTTAAATGGAGAGGCCTGGATAGAGAGAGAGCTTCCTGATTAGTGGATTAAAAGAATCAGTGAATTAACAATCTATTCGCTGCCTTGAAGTTATGGAACAGAATTTGATTGGGAAAAGAAGTGCTTGCCTGTGTAGGTTGCAGATTGAGAATAATTTTAAATTAAGAAAGAGGAAACATGAAAGTAAAATGAAAAATTAGAAAAGGGTCATTCACCACGAGGGGAATGAAGCAATTAATTACTATGGGGGATTATACGAGTCCATAAGGATTCTTCTGGGCCTCTTAGTATTGACATTGGGATTGTAATTTTCAAGATTTTAGAGATTTAAGTTATTAGAATTTGGCAGATTATCAAAAAATTCAATTAGCAATTTATCAATATATATTTTTTAAAGGATAAATGTTAATAACTTTGTAAATATCTCTATTTTTAGTGTATCTATATGACTTAGTTTATATTCCTGATTAAAGCATTTTGGGCATTTTATAAAAGTTTAATGGTTGAATTATCTGCATAGCCTCACACAGGGCAAGCGTGCGTTAAGATGGGCCGCAAAACAGCAATATAGAGAAGTACTTTTTTTTGTAAAGATTCATTTGAGAATTCTGGCAAATTAAGGGGTAAATTGAGCGCGTAAGGCATTCCGGAATATTTAAAAGCAATACCATGGAAATTTTCTAGGTTTAAAAACGTTGTCAACATCAGAGTCGTTGACAGTGTGTGATATCTGAAGACTTAATAAATTTACAGTGGTATAAAAAACACTTAACAAGATAATTACTTCAACTATATTAGAATTAAAAAACAGCGCTTTTAAAGCTGGTATCTTCCATCTATACTAAATTCGTATTTTGCTTTCAGACTAAGCTACCCTATATAATTGAACTATAAAAGTAAGGAAAAAAAGTTTTACTTGGATTTTAATGTTTAGGAAGACAAGCATAATAAAAATTAAAAGCGTAGTTTAAATCAGACTCTTAAAAAAATTACATTTTTTTTAGAAAAAAATTATTAGAGATAAAAAAGGTAAATACATGCATTATCTTAACAATATTTTGAACAATAGAAAATTCATTCAAAAATGCATATTCGTATTAATGTTACATGTAAAATTCTTTGTAACTAGGTGTAAATGTATAATATTGATGTATTAAAATGATTAAATAAAATATACAAGAGTGATGTTGGTTAATTTTATATTTCATTAAGTATTTTTTATGCATTTTTTTTATAAAACGTTTTCACAAAGTATAATTAGATAGCGTAACTTAAGTATGACTGATGTTGATATAAAAACAGTATGTTTTTTATGAGATATTTATAGAAATAAAAAAAAGATACTCTTTAAAAACAGATACATAAGTAACAAATTTCCCTGCTTATACTTTTTATATTCTCAGTCAAGATAATATTATTCAAAAAGAGATTCATTACTTTTTAAAAAATTTTGTAAATATTTGTATACATTCTAAAAAAAATGATTTATGTATACTATTTAAATTCTTCTTCATAGATTAATTAAAATGGGTTTTTTATCATTATAAAATTGATAATTGTTGTTAGTTATATACATCGAAAATATTTCAAAAATATCTCCCCAGAATAGTTTTTACTGATACAAAATAGTTAAGCATTGCGGTTTAATTTTATTATTATTCTTTATTTACTTCAATAAACTTTTACGCATAAAAGTAAGATGAAGAACTAACGGTCTTTGTTAAAAATTAACTGTAACATTTAATGTTTTTACAGGATGTGGATACAGATTCGAATTTAAGTAGAATTAGGGACTGTAAAAGTTAAAAAAATTGATCGTATGAATCTAAGAAAGGAATGAATGGTTTTGAATATACCATAAGAATAGAATTTCGGCAGAATAAAATTTTAGGTCAAGAATTCCACAAGAACAAAGTTTCAACATACTTCCTTTATTTAACGATTCGATTCGCGCGAATGAGAACATTATCGCGAATAAATCAAAACAAAACAAATCTGTTGCCAGATACCTTACATAACAGAAACGCGTGACAAATAAAAAAAATTTAAAAGCAGTGATGCAGCTTAAGTTTATGAGCCAACAAAAGGGCAAATTAGTATTATGGATGTATAATGACATTTTTTTGTTTATTAAGAAAAGAACGGAATCCCAAATTATAATTCGAGTAAATGACACTTTTATCTTGTAGGAAAATCCTCTATAGAATGGAGGAAAAGTAAGTTATCATTTTTTTAGCAAATGAGAACTCTTGTATGTCCAAGTTGTTTTGAAGACATTTACACGCATAAATTTAAAAACAGGGAAAAAAGAAACCCATAAAAAGATATTCAAAAGTGTAGTAGGTTGAAAAGAGGTGAAAAGGTGTAAAAGACCGAGCAAATATTTTCCCATCCAACAATTTACACTTCTTTGATACAGACCATTTTATGTGCAAACTATAAAAGTTTTTGCTTTTGGTTCAACACGGGGAATCTCTGAAAAGACTTAACACACTGAGGCAAGTGTACAGAGTGGTTTTATATTCTGCATTATCTGTTCTCTTACTCAGTGAAAATAGAAATAAAGAAAAAAATATTCCGGAAACTTTTCAGTTCTTCCTCTTTATCTGCAAGGGAAGCGATTGCAATGAATATCTTCTGAAAATTGCTTATTTTTTAGATAGTTCTAAAATGAAAAGATTATACGTGTGATATGGGCTGAAACTTTCAGTTTTTTTCAGCAGGTGAGTATAAAAACTTTTGTGGCGCGAATAATTGTGAACTCTCTATATTTGAGAATTTTTTTGAAAAGGGTTTGAAAAAATTTCGTTCAACAATAAAATTTAAATCACGTATTGGTAAAAATATCTTATTTTTTTTAACTGTCTGAACAATGTATATCATACTGATTCACTTCCAGAAAATATATAAATATCTTTTCAGGGTTTATAAATGTAAGAATATTTACGAAAAAGAGCTTTTGTTGTAATAAATTAAGAAAATGTTTCATACTAAAAATTTACAAAAGTTTGTTAAGGTACAAAGTATAAGGTCATGCTTAATTTTCACTCAATATTGCATTGTAGATAAAAAAAATGGAAGAGAAGTGAGATTCACTCACCTACTCACACACTCATCATGACATCTCAGGCGTTATTAGACCCAGAGACTTGAATTTTTTGCAGGTGAGCTCTTTTGTTGAGTAAAGATCCGCTAAGAATGGATTTTATGAAAGTCTACTTCCAAGGAAGTTTGAAGGGGCGTTATGGAAAAAAATGCCTTTTACGAACTAATATATTTACTGACTAGAAATCTGATATATATATATATATATATATATATATATTAGCAGAGTTCCACCAAAATCGAGTTTTGTGAAAGTCAACCCCCAAAGGTTGTCACGCATTATAGATAAAAAAATAATTTCCTGTTTTGAACTATTAGCCTTCCAGATTCGAAGCTTTAGAACCAAGTTTCTGTTGTTGTGAGTAAAGATCTACTAGAAACAATTTTTAAAGAAATCGATTATTGTAGATGCTATACACAAAAGTTGCTGTTTTTGAACAATTCCTTCTACGGATGAAATTTAGGGAGCATGTTGCTTTTATTGCGCGGAGATCCGCTAAGAACGGGTTTGTCGATATCGACTTCCTAAGGGAGAGGGAAGATTTGCAGACGTGTTATAGATTAAAAACACTCCTGTTTTAGATTACAAGATGAACTTCCGAACCTGGGAAAATCAAATGTTAGCGATCAAAAGAATTATAAGAAACACTACCATACGAGGCGCATCCAAAAGTAAAGTTTCCTTTTTAAAAAAAAAAAAAAGAACTCACATTTTCAAGAACATATTTATTGGCAACAAGTACAGCAATGTTTCAGCTATTTTTCAACATATCCACCATTAGAATTAAGACATTTGTCGAATCGTTGGATCAACTTTTGCATCACTCTGTGGTAGAACGCTGCCGCCTGTGAATGAAACCTGCGTGTGACAGACGTCTTCAGGTCTTCGTCGTTTCCAAAACGCTCTTTGGAGGACAGGAATTTCTTGAGGTGCAATAAAACCTGAAAATCGTTGGGAGTAAGATCAGAGCTGTATCCACTGTACTGCCAATGCATTGACTGCTGCTTGGTTTCCGGGGTGAAGTGCGAAATCCAAGTCTCATCGCCCGTGATGATCCAGTCGAGGAACTCGCCGCCGTCATCGTGATACCGTAGCAGTAATGTCAGTGCTGCTCCTAAGCGTTGAATTTTGTGTTCGGGTGTCAGATGCACCATCTGCTTACTCATGATGTTCAGCCTATAGCAGTGCTTCTCAAACTTTCAATATTCGCGACCCAATATTCAATCGTTACTTTCATCACGCCCCCGCCCTTACAATAACGATACATTTAATTCAATCATTCTATATTTTGAAGCTAAACCTACAGTACGATTTTTACCTCTTTAATACCACCGTCATATATAAACGTCTCGCTCAGCTAGTGTGTTAACTGCCCAGGACGTATATGTACTTCTTTCCGAAGTACGATATTTTCTGTGCACTGCTATCCATAAATTTATTCCGAAGGCTTTGGAATGCAATAAAAGGACCTTGATTATCTTTGCGAAGGATTTACTTATTTCAGATTATTTGTTTCTTTATTCCTTTAGCCCCGCCCCCGCCCAATACACCAGATACGCTCGTCTACGTGTTAAACGGTGGCATTGGGCAGCGAATCACGTAATTTTTAATCGGCATTTAAGAGATTAATTATAAACCGTACAAACTATCAAGATATAATTGTTAATTTTTTTTAAAAATTTATATGTGACAAGCCTATGGGGACACTGAAAATTATTAAGCTTGTTCTTAACGTAGTATTTTTAAAATAATTATAAAATTCATTGGGCAGTACTGATATATTTATAAGTGTAAATGTGTATTTCATTTTTTATTTGTTCCCTTTTAGTATATTAATAATTTTTTTAAACAATCTTTTGTTTTCGACTTTTCAATATGATCGCTCCAACCTTTTAGGGTTATCACCCCTCCCTAGGGGGCGCGCCTCACAGTTTGAGAAACACTGGCCTATAGACCTGAAAGAGCTGACGATGAATTTCAATTGGCGCATTGTTTTATACATTCAAGAACTTTATCACCGACCAAATCTCGCAGGCGGCGGGAGAAAGAATAAGATTTTCCAATTCGGACCATTGCTACCACGCTACTGGCACGAGGCGGGACCTGTCCGGCAGGCATGTGATTGATACGTCATAGATCTGTTAAACATGCGCAATTGACATGGCTAATTACGTTTAATTCAAAGGGGAAAACATCGGGAAACTTACTTTCTGGATGCGCATTTTACAATCATGAGTCTCAGCGTCGAAACACTGTTCACAGTTGAAGAATTCGAAACAGAATTCTTAAAATGTGAAGAATATAGTGAAAAGGCGGTTCGCGGGACATTTTGCACCACTAGAAGAATTATTGCGCTTAAACGAACCGGAATGTAATGAAGAGGGAACTTCAATCGAGACTCAATCCCTTGGACGGTTACGTCATCTGATAGGGAAAATTTCTAAACTTAATGATACAGTTCATATTAAACTTTCGAAATTAACCGAAACAAAATTCTACGGAGATAGTAAAAATTGTCTGAAATTTTGGAATAGATATAAATTGCTAGATGTAAATTTTACAATATGCTGTGTTACTTTTTATGTAACAGTGTGGTTTACTTTAATATTTTAATCAGTAAAATTCTTTTCGCTTTCCCGAAATGAATCTGCAATATTTTAGATTCCTTTTATAAAAATTTTAAAACCTCCATAGTTAAAATACTTTAATTAATTGTTTTCCAACTCCTAAAATCAAGTATTCAGTACTAATTCAGTATATAATGGACATTAAGCGCGCAATTAATAAATAAAATACCAAAACTTGTATTAAAAGAAGCTATTTACATGAATGAGGACAGGAGAAATTACAGGATTTTACGAAGATGCTGTCAGAAAGTTAAAATATTTTTTTAATTGAATTTGGTCCAATTTTAACGTAATAGTACAGGGGCAAATATCTTTAAAAAAACAATACAGTTGTTGACTTTGCTGATGATATTGATATCATTGTTCGACCACTCCCGATTAAAACAAAAATCTTCTTATCTTTAGAAAAAGCCCTCGAATTGGGCTGAAAATCAATGAGAATAAGACCAAGTACGCCCTTTCATAAATGTGTTTTAACAATTCCCCGTTTAAAAAATTTAAGAGCATAATTTTGAAATTTTTGGGTTTTACTTTTTTAGGTTTGGGAAAATTTAAAAATAGAATAGTTTTACTATTGAAACCAAAAGAGAGAATTACTATAGCTAATAATGTCTTAATGAAATATAAAATATTTAAATCTCGAATTTAATAAAAAACAAAGGGTTTATTGTATAAAAAATCTTTTTAAAATCAGTATTAAAGAATGCGGTCTTGGTCCATGACTCGAACAGATGAGAACATGATAAGTATCACAAAAAAAAGATTTTTAAATTTTCACTTTTGGGGGGAAATTTAGGAAAAGGGAATGGCGGGAAAATCAAATTTCCAGCTCACAATCCTATAAAAAAAATCTGATACCTTTTAAATATAAACAAAATACAACGAATTAAATGGGGGTTCATTTTTGTCAAATGAACGAAGACCGCACCACTAAAAGTCTTTAAGCTCAACCTTGGACACGAAGAAAGGGCAGGCCAAATCTTAATGGATTGATGGTAGAAAAAGATCTCCTAGTTTTCAAACAAATTGGGGAACACTAGCAGGGGGAAAAAGGGTGATCTGAAAAAGTTTGAAAACCGAAAATGAGCCACTGAAAAAAGGGAAACAAGGAAACATTGTGACATAACACATGTAATGGATTTCATCATTCAAATATTTTTTCCCCTAAATATACATTGTAAAAACTTTTATTATATTTTTCATTCAGCAGAGGTTTTTAAAAAAA
>BMAV01023784.1:0-59867 GCA_019973955.1 Trichonephila inaurata madagascariensis
CGTTGCCGTAGCTAAAACAGATCGCGCAATTGGATCACTTATCTAAATAATTACATTATCCGCCCACTCTCAATTTTATTAATATTACGAATTCGGAAAATAATCTTCCTACCTTGAATTCCACGCAACGGTTCAATCACCTTCCGAAAGTCAGTTAGGCTCGCGTGCAATAGTATGCACCTTGTAGTAATGGCTAAATATCCGTGATTCCTTGGTAGGCCGTCAAACTACACTTCTACCTTTTCCTAACAGAACTTTCTCTAAATTGCCATCAATCTTCGCCGTCAAAGAACCCAGAGGTTATGTTACAGAAAGGACGCGTGAGCCATCACAAAGTGACTGCGAAGAATCTGAAGAAAGTGCTGATGAAATTGATAACATTTCTGTAAATTCTGATATAGATGTCGTTAGGGATGGCACAGAATGAATACCTTATAATAGTAATGTTCCTAGCAGATTTGCAACTCGAAATGTTTCATGACAAAGCAGTAGTCTAACAAGCTTCGCGAAACATAATACCAGTTTTTTATGATATAAAGGGCCATATTACATGTTAATTACATGAAATAATTTTAAAAAGTCTTAAAACTAAATCCTACTGAACAGTAGTCATGTAATTAATTAGTTATTACAATTTTTTTTTATATCTTTAATATATCGCGATGTCAAAACGACACCGGTGGACGTTTAAGAGTAATCGAAATCCCGAACGTTCTAGTGTTAATATAGTAAAATCATCAAAATAAAATTCATTCTTTATACATTTGAAAAAGGTAGTTACAAAACAGACTTACAAAAATTATTCCTGTAATTGCGAAAAGTTGCTATTTCGAAAGCCGTAACAGGAAAATTTATATTAACAAGACCACGCTTATCTATCTTTGAAATTTAACTGTTTTCCATAATGTATTTTACCGTGAACAATAAGTATTTCAATAAGAAAAATCTGGAGTTATTTCTTGATCTTTGTTTTCTAAATTAGTTTAAAAACAAGTATTTATTGCTAAGAAACAATTTTACAACTAAATTAACATATTTTAGAGGGGGAAAAAAATTTCAGTATAAATTGTTCAATATAGAATCCAAAAATTATTTCATCTTAAAGAAGGCACTGTATGTAGTGTTTAGAAAATTTGATGAATTTGAAATTTCTATAGCAACATTTCTCAAACTGCGGGACCTCTAGGGAGGAATGATAAATCTACAAGGGGGCGCATACATATTGAAAAATCATAAACAATAGATTATTTTTTAAAAGAAATTATTAATTTACTGAAAATAAACAAACAAAGGAAATTCTGACATAATAAAAAGTAAAATACACATTTATATTAATATAATACACTTAAAAATGTATCACTACTGCACAATGCATTTTACAATTAGATTAACAATACTAAGTTAAGGTATCCGACTACGTTCGGAAGCGTGATTTTGTAAAAGCGCATAAATGGATAATTTTCATGATATTTAGTGTCACTAAGATTAGAATATATATATACAATTGTTTTAAGGACATTTTGACAAAAAAAATTATTTAAATACAATATTTTGGCAGAAAATTAACTTAGAATAATTTTTTTTCAAAATGTTGATCTTTTATGGCAAATGCTTTTATTGTAATAATATTTTGCCTGTCCATAGCTCAGACCTCTGTACAGAGGCTCAACTAGAATTTTTGAAATGCATAACTTAGAAGTCGGTTTATCCATATTTTACAACAACAGAGGGGGATAATTTTAAGAAAAAAACGCCGATAATAATTTCAATGGGTTGTAACTCTTAAATTAATGTGAATTTTTCAAAATTCCTAGTTGAGCCTCTGTACAGAGGTCTGAGCTATATACAGGCAAAATATTATTAAAATAGAAGCATTTTTCACAAAAGGAGAACATTTTGAAAAAGGGTTATTCTAAGTTAATTTTTTGCCGAAATATTGTATTTAAATAAATTTTTTTTGTCAAAATGACCTTAAAACAATTTTATACTTGTAGTCTAATCTAAGTGACACTAAATATCATGAAAATGATTCATTTATGCGCTTTTTTAAAATCACGGTTTCGAACGTAGTCGGATACCTTAAGAACAACATTAATAATTACGAATGACTCTATGAGCTTATCATACGTAAAGTTATATAAAAAAATAACACATCTTCTTAATTTGTACTGTTTTTAATTAATCCATTAATTGCCGATTAAAATGAGCGTTATTCGCTCCTTAATGCCACCGTTTACCATGTAGGCGGTGCGTATATAATGTGGTGGGGGAGAGGCAAAAGGAATCAATAAGGAAATCTTCTCTTAAATAAGTAAATCCATCACAAACATTGCCAAGGTTCTTTTGTTGCATTCCAGAGCCTTCGGAATAATTTTACAGATAGCAGTGCACAGAAAAGATAGAACCTCGGAAAGACGTACATATACGTGCGAGACAATTAACGATGTGGCTGATCCAGCTTTTATATACGCCCCTGGCACTTAAGAGGTTTAAGTCGTATTGTAACTTCAGCGTCAAAGAATAGTATTATTGAATTAAATACATTGGTATAGTATAGACAGGAGAGGGGGGCGTGATGAAAACTTTGATTAAATATAGTCACAACTATTGAAACTTTGAGAAGCACTGTCCTACATTTGATAACATTACTTAACTTACTTTCGTTTTTAAGTTAATATCCCCCTTCTATCCTAATAAAATGAAGTAATAATATTTATAAGCTGTTCTTGAATAAACCATATGATACTAAATAAAATTATAAAATGGTAATTGTCTGCAAACGCAAAATGATCAGTCATTATAAAAATATAAAATTGATCTGAAGCAAAAACAAGTATATATATTCATCCTATTTTCAGAAAAATGTATTTAAAATCGAATTTGATTCTCTTCCAAAAACACAACAACGTTTTTAGTTCTGCGTTAAAATTCAATAAAGTGAAGAGTTCGCAAAGCAAGTAAAGTATTAAATTGGCTTCAGGCATCGAAGGGAAATGTCCTTATGAGGCATCCAGAAATAAGATAAAGTCTCAGAGAGCGAGGAAAGAGAGTCATTCTAAAAATTTATGTTCTAGAAACCAAGATGTTAAAACTTGTTTGATGTCTACATAAAATACAACATGAACAGCAGCAGCTCCGAATCTCAATCAGCTTTTTATCGAGCGAAGAATTCTATCTATCTCCGAACGAAGGTTTACATTGAAAACTTTCTCAACTAGATAATATTTGTCTGAACGTCAAAAGAATGATAAAAGTGATACCTAAATGTTATTCAAAATAAATATCTTATAGTGGTTATGTGTATGATGGTTTGCTGTTATGTAAGGGGTTATATCATTTTTTTTTTCCTTTCAATTTCTACTACTTTTTCACAATCTCCCATATATATATATACTGTCGAACCTCTATATAACGAACCTCTATATTGCGAATTTTTCTATATAGCGAGCTTTTTCCTGGAACCTCGAACATTTCACGATTTTCTTCGTATAATAACCTCTGTATAGCGAAGTGCATTTTCTATACAACGAACTTTTTCTTTTGTGATTCCATTTTTGTTCTCCATTATTTTAAAGTATTTCTGAAAGAATTTCAAGTTTTCTCTCTTTAACACATTTCATGGTTTTCATAAATCTTAAACTGGTTTTATTAGATCCTAATTCACCGAGATCAATAAAGTTCTGGATGTTTCATCCAAGAAGTGCAACCTTTAACCCCCATTGCCCAGTTCACTAGAAACATCTTCGATATCCTCTCAGTGGAGTTTTCCCGTGTCCTCGATTTCTAATTATAAAATAATGTATGTTTAATATTACTTCTATGCTTTAAATTATAAAATGTTCAAAAAATTCATTAATTTTAGTATAAAATTACTTTCTTAGTATTGAAAATATAGTGAATTCTTCGACATTCTTTTTTCTTGTTTTCCTTGCAGTTTTTCTTTCTTTCTTTCTTTTTTGATGGGTAAGATACACAAAATAAACATATATTAATTTTAAAAAAGGTGTGAATAATTACTTTTTTTAATAAATAGTGTTTATGAGTTTAAAATTTGTTTTATGTGGTTTATATAAAGTATATTAAAAGATGAACCTGTATATAACGAATTTTCCATATAACGAATTTTTTTCAATGATTTAGTGACTTCGTTATATAGAGGCCCGACTGTTTATATATATCTTGTCCAAATTTTCAACAGTTAATGAAATACTTTCTATTCCTCCATTCAGGTTCAAATACATTTTTTTTAAACTTGTATTGGAGGACACTCTATGTTGTTATTTTTTTCAAATATTAATTCATTAGTTAAACTTGATTAAGGAATAAATAGTAACACACACAAACCAAAATAATAGCCCAACACCATATATAAAAAAGAAAACCACTTTTTGTGTCCCGTAGCGCAATGAACTTCAAATCCAAAGGTCGTGGTTTCGAAATCTGCCTGGGAAGACATAATTTCTGAGAATGGGATTTATGAAAGAATAAATAGTAACAAAAAAAAATAATAGTAGTAGTCCAACACCATATATAGAAAGGAAAATGTAAAATTGTAAGGGAAAATTGCTTTCTATTTTGCCACTTGCCATCTCTTTCTTGTGATTTTGTCATATGTATATACATATTTATATTAATTGTAATTATTTAATAAAAAGTATTTTAAATGTATACGAGCTGTGAATTGAAAAGGTGAAAATACGAAATACGCCTCCAAAGATTTTAAATTTAATTTGTTTTTCATCAATATAAATACTTTTCAAAAAAGTCATTATTTAATTTTGGAAGTGTATTATAAAGTATATATTTTCAGTTTTCTCAAATTAAATTTATTATATATCCAAAGAGAGAAATTCAATACATATTATCTGAATAGCAATGTCGATATTAAGATGTATTTCACTGATAGACTGTCTTAATTTTAAATTCAAAATTGTTATAATATTAATTGCTCTTAATTTTCTTAAATTATGTACTACAATTGTTCTTCTCAAACTTTCAATATTTACGACCCAATATTCAATCATAATTTTCATCGCGCCGCCCTCCATACAAATAATAATACATTGAGAGAGAATTCAATTTTCCTATACTTTTTGTGACGCTAAAGCTACAATATGATTTTAACCTCTTAAGTGCCGCCGGTGTATATATACTTCTCGCTCAACGGTTGAGTTAAATGCCCCGGACATATAAATACGTCTTTCCAAATTACAATATTTTCTGTGTACTGCTATCCATAAAACTATTCCGAAGGCTTTGGAATGCACTAAAAGGTCCTTGAGAGTGTTTGCGAAGGATTTACTTATATCAGAGGATTTCCTTATTTATTACTTTTATACACTCCCCCAATACATCACATACGCGAGCCTACATGGAAAACGCAGGCATTACGAAGCGAATCGCGTACCTTTTAATCGGTAGTAAAGGTATTATTTATAAACCCTACAAGTTGTCTAGATAAGTGTTAATTTTTATATTTAACTTAACTTATGACAAGCCCACATGGGGTCAATGGTAATTATTAAAATTTTTCTTAACTTAGTATTGCTGAATTAACGATAACATACATTGTACAGTGCTGATACATTTATAAGTGTATTATATAGTGTAAATGTGTATTTCTGATTATGTCAAAATGTATTTTGTTTGTTTACTTTCTGTAAATTAATATTTTTTTTTTATAAATAATCTTTTGTTTCTTACTTTTCAGTATACTCGCGCCCTTTTGTAGAGTTATCACGCCTCCTGGGGGGCACGCCCCACATCTTGAGAAGCACTGTGTTATCATATTAATAGGTTAACAATAGTTAGCAATGTTAGTTGAGCACTTAATATAAGATATAACATTGCTAACTCAGCAACTGTTATCTAAGGGTAAAAAAAAATGTTAAAAAACACAAATGTGAGGACTGAGATTTACATTAAACATTTTAAGCCTTGTTAATAATTTCATCACTTTGTTAATTGTTTTTCCATTTTCTTCCATTTCTAAATGTGTATTCGTATATAAAAAGAATTAAAGAGATTGCAGTCAACAGACAAATAATTTTTTATTTCTTTTCTGTTTAAAATATTTTTAAATATAGAGAAGCAATATTGTATTAAATTCTTAAAATATATATAATGAAGAATTTAGGTTTAACTCTTTCATTTAGCATTTATTATTTATTGTAAAAATTGTGAAGCATAATATTTCCACAGGAGCACTGTTAGAATAGGAATATTTTGGTGATAAGTAAATTAATTTTTCACTAATAATTTATATATTCGTGTTGTTATTGTTTTTAAATTACGGATGTATAGAATAAAGTTGTATGAAAAATAAACTCCCAGCTGCACTTGCAATGTATTCCTATTTCGTATACCCAATTGCATATGCGGTTCTTAAAATTTCCTCCAAGAAGACCCAAATGCAATCGCTTCATTTCTTTTAAAGCAAAACTAAGCTATAATGATGGCTGGTAACAGTAATATAGCATTAAATTACAAAAAGAAATAAAACCATTTTTCTGAGAAATAAATCATGTGGAAAATGTATATATAATAGCAATATTAATACAGCTAAGAAAATTATTATATGAATTTATACAACAGTTAAAAGTTAAAATATTATATTCTTTTTAAGGTATCTTACTACGTTCGGAACCGTGTTTTTGAAAAAGCGTACAAATGGATAATATTTATTATATTTAGTGTCACTTAGATTAGAAAATGTATATAAAATTGTTTTAAGAATAGTATTACAGTAAAAAAGGATTTAAGTACAACATTTTGACAAAAAATGAACATAGAATGATCCATTTTCAAAATATTCTCCTTTTGTGAAAAATGCTTCTCTTATAATAATATTTTGCCTGTATTTAGCTCAAGCTTCTGCACAGAAGCTGAAGTAGAACTTTTGAAATATATAACTTACAAGTGAGTTTATTCATATTTTATGACAACAGAGGGGAGCAATTTTAAGAAAAAAGCGCCGATAATAATTCAACTGGTGGCAACTCTGAAAATAATGTGAATTTTTCAAAAATCCTAGTTCAGACTTTCTGGAGGTCTTTACTTTATACGAGTGAAAGATTATTATTTTAGAAGCAATTTTTATAAAAGGAGAACATTTTGAAAAAAAAGATTATTCTAAGTTAATTTTTTGCCAAAATATTGTATTTAAATAATTTTTTTTTGTCAAAATGTTCTTAAAACAATTTTATACATGTATTCTAATCTAAGTGACACTAAATATCACGAAAATTATCTTTTTATGAATTTTTTAAAATCACAGTTCCGAACGTAGTCGGATACCTTAAATACATTGCAAAATTTAATAGAATTATTGAAAAAATTTTCAAAAGTTCTATCGATATTTTCAAAAGAATTTGTGCATACCTTTCATGAAGGAATTCAACGAATAAAATATTAGAGGTGAAAATATTTGTGAAATTACTTCTACAATATACTATAAAAATGAAAACTTTGCTATTTCATATTGTAGTTTACACCAATACATTTCGACATTTCTAACGATAATTTCATCTTCTGTATGAAAAACGAAAAAATATCGAAATGAAACAAATCATGTTACGATAAAATCGTCTGTCACTACAAAAATGGTTGAGCATAATTGAAAAAAAAAATTTATTTAAATCATAAAAGTCACAAATGAAGTTAGATTTTGCAATAAAGTTGATATAAATTTGCCGCATTGAGTACTAAATCTTTAGGAAAAGAAATTTAAATTTAAAATAACTTTAATGTAAAATTGGAATTTTATTTTTCTCGTAAGAATGTCTTTATTGTGTGTGTTAAAGACTCAAACTAAATCATAAAACTTAAGATTTAATTTCAACTACAGTATTTCACAATTTAATTCCAAGATAGTCTCACTTTTTTGTACTCATTAGAAAGAATATATCAAAAGTATTGAATTTTTCCTGGCATTTACTGAAAAACATAAATAATTCCGAGAATTTCATTCATCTCTTATTATTTTCAAAACTTTTTTTTTTATTAGACATTAAATTATTCTCCCTATATTAGATATTCACCATCATAGAGATGAAAATATTTTAGAAACTAATTTTTTTTTTTTGCCAAAATTCTTCTCGAAGAGAAATGTTTTAATTTCCCCTTGCTTCATGAATTCTAATTATCTCACTTCTAATGAGGTTTCTAAGAAAAGAAACACAAAGAAAAAAATTACAAAAAAATAAGTTTGTTATTAATTTTGAAAATCTAAAATCTTCATGGCCGTAATTTCTGAGAGGGTTAAGAAAATTATACTAGACAGTGACAAATATATATAGAATATTATTATAAACGATAAAACAATATCTATACAAATAAATAAAACCGAAGTGTTTGCTTGTAATTTCAAATTAACAGCTTTTTACTAAATACATTTAAAAGTATATATATACGATACTTATATAAAAATAAATTTTTTTTAATTTTTGTCTATCTGTTTTTTCCGGCTAATTTCTGAAATGGTTGGACCAATTTCGACGAGACATTCACTGGTCGATAGCTGATGTTATAAGACATAACATCTTTTATTTCAGAAAAAAAAATAGAATTCCGTGAAAATAAAATAAAAACCAACAAAATAGTGAACAATATCCGTTTCAAATAGAGAGGTATTTATTATTTTATTTCTATATAGAAAAATATGGATGTGTTTGTATATATGGCCTAGCTTCACTCCAACACCATTCAATCGATCACTATAAAAATTGGCATGTATATGTATTTTTCTGTGAATATGGGTTTTTTTTTCTGCTATCCTCTTTGTTCCATCTCTCCACCAGGTGACTTTGCAGAAAATCACTTCTGCACGGTTCAATCAATCACCAAGTTGCCGAAAGGGTCGCCAAAAATGATGCCAACTTGGCTCTATAGCCAACATTTTGTTCTGTTTCTATTGAATCTTCATTTTAATGTAAGGAACGGCGTTGCTTGTGAATATTACAATTTTAACATTAAATAATTACAACAGAAAATAATATTAACGTTTTATACACATCCAGCTATAAATTATTTACACCATTTTAAACGTTCATTACACAAAATGTGTAACAATGTGTTACTCTTGCTGAGCATAGATTAGCTTAGGAAGGTGTTTTCAAAAATCCACCCATAAGGAAGTTATGGGGGTGTTATAAATTAAAAGAAAAATCCTTTTATCAACTATTAGACTTACAGACTTAAAATTTAAGAAATATGATTTGTTGTTCTGCTGAGATATGAAACAAAATTTTTTTTTGTATAATTTATACAATTCACGTAAAATTAAATCATTAAAAACTTATTTATAGTTCAATCTATATTGTTTAATTTTGCAATTCACCCGTGCGATGAACGGGGATACCAGCAAGTATATATGTAAAAGGAAGAAGTACTTATTTCTGTTCTGATCTCTTGAATAAATTTTCATTCGTACTAATTATAATTTATCATACATTGTATTAATCTTATAAATATGAGGTAAAGTAATCATGCAGAAGCAATTTATACAATTATCGTTCTTTTTATTTTAATTGTGTGTTAGAATAATATCAGTTAATACGTGCCACACTCTTAGACTTAATGCTATCTTCGGCTAATGTTAATGAATAGGGGCCGAATTAGGAACATTTTTTCAGATATAAAAGTACTCACACACACACACACAAACATTAATATTATATTCTGTCTACACTATCCTGTAGAGAACCGCTTATTTTATCATACTACTCATTTTTATCCGAGTTGGCACATTTTTTCTTTTATAAAATGTGTTTTGCATTTTTTTCCCTATACAGTAATGCTAAATAAGCTATCCCTTCCCATGTTAAAAGGAATAATTAATAATTTATTAAAAATATTTTGAAATTTTAAAAACACTACATTATATAAACAACTGCATGAGTTACAATGTCACACATTTTTTATAAAAATTGAGACATTTTTTTCTGTCATGTTTTCATCAAGTTCATGCTCTTGTACATATGGCGAAAACAGCCTTAGGTTAATTATAAAACTTAGTCTTTTCTACAATTTTTCTAGTATATTAAATTTTCTGCTGAAGGAAAAGGGGTTGGTATCCTGTAAAGCAAAGTTAAATCGTTAAATCTACTTAATAAACCTAAGTCTGTGACAACACTAGAAAAGAAATTAGTTTTTCCTTTGGGTCAACGGGCACTTTTATATTTATTTGTATTTACGAGTTGGTTGGTTGCCCTAGGTATTTGATTCCAGTAATTTTTCGTTCTTTATTTGTAGAATATAATTTATTATGTTTATAGTTATTTAGTTTTAAATATATACAAATATATGTGTGTGTGTGTGTGTGTGTGTGTGTGAGAGAGAGAGAGAGAGAGAGAGAGAATTACACTCATGTCCACATAAATTAAGGGCAATGTAAGGTGTATGTGTGAGTGAGTGAGTATGTGTGGGTGCATGGATTCATAAATATCATAAAGAAAATTTGAATTAGTAATAAATATATTCAGCATGTCAAACCGAAATAAGATTAAAAATATTAAAAACAAGAGAATGAGAATTACGCTCTTGTCCATTAATAAAGGATAATGCAAGTTCAGGCAAAGAAAGAGTCAGAATGTGACTTATTTGTAAAGCCTTTTTATAAACAAAAGGTAAAGAACAAAAAATATGCTATATGTTTGATATCATTAATAAATTGCGATTTTTGCACCCCGGAGCAAATAACAAAAACAAAAAATAAAAACCCATTATTTATAAAAACCAATATTACATGCTAAGTATGACAGTTAATACATAGTATGTTTCCCAGACGATGCAATACCGTCCATACAACGCCTGAGTATCAAATTATTGATCTGATCTTGGGGAACATTACACCACCCATCAAGTAGTGCTCTCCGAAGTTCCGGTGGACATGTAAGAGGTGGTTGACGGGCTGAAGCCTGTGGGCCAAGCATGTGCTACACATGCTCTACTGGATTCAAGTCCGGTAAGAACGCGGGGCAGTCCATACGGTGGTATCCTACGATTGAAGGCATTCGCTTAAGATGTTTGCACCATGAGGATGGGGCGTCATCGTTGGCCACGAAACAAACGTACATGTTTTTCAAGAATGACCTACTGATAGGTTTGGCCTGTCATGGATCCAATTTAAACATGCAGGTCACTTCTGGAATCCAGAATAATTCCCCCGTATACGAGCAATCCTGCACCACCGAAACGATGTCTTTCAGTGATGTTCTTTTGGTGTTAACGGGTACCTTGCTCTCTCCACATGAAAGTCCGGCGAGAATCAGACTTCAAGCTAAACCTGGACTCATCGGAAAACATCACACAAGCTCACTGTTGCGGTGTCCACAAAACATGCTTTCTACTTCAGGATAACCGCAGGCGACAGTGGGTTACAATAAGGGGTACACATCTTATAGGTATACGAGCATATAGATCAATCTGCACTAAGCGTCTGTGCACGGTCTGTCTTGAAACTGTCGTACCAGTGGCTGAAGAGAGCTGATGAGACTGGCCTGATGCTGAACTCCGTCTGTTTCTTTTGGCAGTAACTGCTAAATACCGGTCCTCAATTGGCGTTGTAACTCAGGGTGACCTCTGCTGTAAAGTCTACTCACATTACCATCATCTTGGAATCGTTTTCAAAGCCTGGAGATGACACTCTGGGCAATTCCAAGTTCCTCCGATACTTCCAGCTGGGTAAGTCCACATTCCAGACGACGGATAATTCTACCACGTAAAAAAGGATCCAAATGCGTCCTTTATCTCAAAACTATGTGGTTATTGCACTGAAATGCTTATAAAGCGCTTGTGGACAATTTTACTTCTTTGCCTTTGTTTCTTATATACCCCCTTTTCCACTGTCGTCATTTTGACGTACTATCAGTGTCATCTGTTGGCTTCCTGTAATTCGCGTTTGATTCTTGAAGATGTGTGTAGTCATTTTACGGATAATATATGTATTTTAGTTCAATTTCTGCTTGAATCTGAATTATTTTTAATTTATGAACATGAGTGTATTAAAAAAAATGGCGATGGACCAAAATCCAAAGCCATTACGTTTTCTAAAGTCACTGTCTTATGGCAGTGATAAAGTGTTATGCGGGCTCTTTACGGGATCCTAACCTTCTTCTTCCAGCAGAAAATTTTTATAAATAGTACAAGAAAATATGAATGATGAAAAAACTCAAAATATTGAATTTCAGCTAAGCATAAAATTTGAACATTTATATACATTAAGCCCTGTATTCGAGCATTATGCTGATACATATGATTATTTCGGAAGTTTTTTATATAAGTGAAAATATTTCTTATATAGAAACCAAGCAAAAAGAAAAATCACAAAACTCCTTCATATATTTTTTGTGTATTTGTTTTTGCGTGTGCATATGTGTATACACATTTTCAAACAAAATAACGAAAGTGAGGATAACGAAATTAAATAACGAAAGGGATGATTTTGTTGAGTTCAAACCTGTTTAACCCGTTAACGCCCAAATTATTTAAAATAGAAATTTTTGAAAAATATTTTTAAATTACATTTCATATATCATAAAAAGAGTAATTATGAAGTTGTATCCATTTTCCGTTATTAGCAGCTGAGATAATAGGTGATCTATAAATAGATCGCTGGGCGCTTATGGTAGTAAAAGACCAAGTAACTTTCCTGTGGTTTTATATTTAAAAAATTACAAATTTAGGGGGGAAAATGAAATTTTTGTGAATTTAAAAACAACTAACGAGATTTAAACAGAAAATATTATTTTATTGATCTAAACTTACTTAGTTACGATTTTTTACAGCCAATTTGTGAAAGTTAAGTGTGGTATAATGGAAAACATTTCAGACAAAGGGTTACGTTACATTTTGTATAAAACTTTAGAGGTCTCCCCTTGCATTTTTGAAACTAGCATCTTCTTTGGTTTTTCTTTTCCTATAACATATTTCTTTTTCCTCTTTTCTATCTAAACGCACAGAGTCTATTACGTTTGATCTTGATGACATTATCAGAGGTCTTTCAATGCCTTTCTTAGAATTTGTTCCCCGTTTGAGGTACGCAACGGTGATATATTTTCGGATGTCTTTTATACTGTTCTTTTCGCAATTTGTTAAATTGAACAGAATATACGTATTTACTATAGACATATCGATAACTCTAGTAAAAATTGGCCAGTACCATTTTTTGCCACGAATCTGAATTGTGTGTTTTTCTAAGAGCCAGTCATGCTGGTCGACTCCACCCATATTTTTGTTATACTGGTGAATAGTATTAGGTTGCCAAATTTGGGATTTTTCTTTCAAACCTTTTTGATGCCTTGAAACTTGAATTAAAGGCTCTATATAATCACAGTTTGTTGCTGTTGTTACACACTTGTTATCTTTCCATTTGACTATAGTTATTTTGTTCTTTTCGTAGAAGCAGTAATCATAAGAACCACGATCTTTTCTTTCTAATATTTTATCAGACATTAAAGGGCAAGAAACTGTTCTATTGTTTCCAAATGTGCCAGTGGCTTTGAATCCTTTTGTTTTTAATTAGACCAGCAGATCATAAGAATTAAAAAAATTGTCAAAAAAGATGATGTGGCTGTTAGGATCAGTTACTGGTTGTAGCATTTTTTTACCACTCGTGTTCCAAGCGGTTCTTTTGAAGTTTCAGGAGTATTGGCAAAATTCTCTTTTCCACAATATAAATCAAAATTATAACAGTATCCCTTTACTCCACACATGCCCCAAAATTTATACCCAAACCGTATGGGTTTACCTTTAAGAAATTGTTTGAAAAAATGATGTCCATAATACCTAATCATCATTTCATCAACTGACAGAAATTTATCAAAAATTCCAAATTTTTGAAAACTGTGATTAATATGCGTGATTAATTTTCTTATTTTGAAAGCCCGGTCTGATTTTTGCAATACTGCATCATTATTGTCAGAAAAATGAATTACAGACTTAATTTCTAAATATTTATTTCGTGATAATGAAATTTTTGCAATCGGTACCATGAGATCTTTGTCCTCTGACCAGTAATCACGTTCACTAGTTAAATTGTAGTAGCCAGAGAAAATAAGAAAAAAAACCAATAAAACTCTTTAACTCATCAATTGTAACCGAAAATTCTGGCTTACTTTTCCACTCATTTGCATATCTTTTTGTTTCATTTATTTAAATATTCGTAACATTCTGGAGTCAAAAATTCTTCAAAAATTTCAAGTGGATTCATATTTACTAAAATATGTGAAATGCTTTCCACATTTTCACTCGATAAATTACCTACTTCGTTAAAAGTATAATTAGGTTTATTTTTTGTCCAATTTGCTTTCTGCTCCATTTTTGACTTTTTCACGCATTTTTTTGGTAATTCCGAATCAACCCATTTTTTATTTTTATTTTCATTACTGGCCCTAGATGGCAGCTGCTCCGTACTATTAGGGCCATCATCATTTATGTATGTCGATTCATATTGTTCTATTTCTTCCATGGGTACACAAATTTCTACATTACCTGACAGATATTTTATCGATGAAGTAGTCATTTCATCATCATCAAAATATTCTTCGTCTGTTAACTCATCCACATCAGGCGGTAAAGTAATTATATCAGACTCTATTTCCTCAGAAAACATATATTCTAACGCTTCTTCGGCGGTGTGAAACACTTTACCCCTTGACATTCTGGAAAAAATAAAACGGGGGAAAATGATATTAGTTACCACAAACGCCCAGTGATCTATTTATAGATCAGCATGTTTAAACTTACATTTTAATAATAAAAACCATTATTATTTTTCTAATATAAATAAGCCAGAATAATTAAAGCTTACATTTTAATAATAAAAACAATTATTTTTCTAATATAAATAAGCCAGAATAATTAGAGGTAATCAAAATGTAAAACACATAAAAAAAGTATAACTTACTTAAAAAAAAATTTCTGTTGGATACAAAATTGAAAGCTGCACTTTGAAGCTTCAAAATGGCGAACATCAGACGCTAGCTGCTGGACAGCTCTGGGAAAGAATGCTTCAAATTTCGTTTAGGGGTGTGGCCACATGTGTAAGAAAACCAGCCAATGACAATACGAAATTATTGAAGCATATAGTTTACACTGGGAGTTCTGATTGGGTGATCTATAAATAGATCACTGGACGGTGACGGGTTAAAGGCATACAAATTTAAAGAAATAGTTCACAAACCAGAGGAGTCGTAGGACTTATTCATGTCCAGCAAGTCGAAATAAGATATAATAAAAGCTTTATTATCGTCTTGCAATCTCCTGTATCACACTTTCATGAATCGTTCCTCCAGAAGAGCGACATTTTGAGGTGCCGGAAGTTGGCGGTTTTAAAAGGCCCCCCCCCCCTTCTTTTGCAATACAGAATGCATTCAAATAAATTTATATCGTATCAGCCCAATGCATAGTAGCCATATACTGAAATATAAAAAAAGAAATTAGATACCTAACTGATAAGTTACAAGTTCCTAATTTTTCGGTCGTTGAGGATAACTGTTCGGAGATCTTAGCCTTGTCGGGTATAACCTCCAATCGGATACTTGTAAATGACAGTACAGAACTTCTAGTGTCCAGTAAGAGTTAAAATATTTGAAATGATAAAATGTTACTACTGAAAATTATAAAAATATCTTTATAGGCGAGAAAATTAAGATGCTATGACAAAAAAAGCTTTTTTAAAAATTACATAGTGATATTTTGGAGAACAGTAAAGTGAGTGGAGCAAGCCTACCCAATCCAGATGCAGCAAGAGTCCAAAATTCCGAGAGAGAATATTTAGTAAAAAATATTTTCACTAAATATGAAAGAAGCAAAAAAAGCATTCCGATTGGCCTATTCTAGATTTGGCTATTTGGGTATATAAATAGATCAGGGATATTAATCTTCCAGTCAGACCTGGTCAGCAGTTCAACCGAAGTCTTACAGCAGTCCAAAATAAAGTTTTAAATTAAGATTTAAGAAATAAAATAAGAAATTAAAGAGAAAACATTGAAAATTGAACAAATCTGAATTAGATCTCTTCGTCGTCTAGGAAATTGATTTCGAATATATGGAGCTATTTCTTTCATAAATTAATTTTCAGTTTCAGAATTTTTCCGGGCTGGCCAAGGTCATCCTTTCAGTGGGTCGATAAATGAGTACCAAACTTGCTTGGGAACCAAGTTTGTTGGGTGTTTTCACGTTAGGCTGACCACATGAACGGAACTTCTGCTCATTCATCTCAGTGCCCTAGGCCACTAAAACTGAGATGGACATAGTAGACCTTAGCCTTCATGGGCTGTTACGCCAATGAGTTTAGTTTAATTTTAAGGATAGGAGAAATTCGTAAAAGTATTAAATTCTTCATAACAAATGTAGAACTCCCATATTTAATTGTTTTTCATTTGTCTCGATTAAATAACTTTGCAAAATTTCTAATTTTTGCAATAATAGTAATTTTGTTATATACGAAGGGGTTATAAGTGTTTTTGAATGGCAGAATAAATGGAGAAATTTAAATGAATCGCACTATATTTTGTAAGAGTCAAAATGTCGTCATGGATTTTTTGTAGCATTATTTCTGACAAGACATGATTCACTACCCCAATTAAAAGATATTGCGTTCAATAAAACATGTGAGATGACAAAAACTTCTTTTTTTCTGCTTAGAATGTCAATTACATTCTTTTCATTTTATTTGTTTGTTTAATAAACAAAAATAATTTGTCTCGAAAGACTAGAAAGAGTATTCGGATCTTGTACGAGTAATTAAAAGTAGAGTCAATAAATTAAGTTTTCATTGGCTTTCTTAATTATAAAATTAGTTTAGTGTTCCGTTCTGCTAATGGAATCATTTCAGTTTTTCAATGAATTTACTTTGAGTGTCTGTGCCATTATTTCAAGAAAATAAAATGTTTCTATTCGCATACTAAAATTATTTTAGATATATGCTAGCTTTATTTATTTAATATATATATATTTTGTTTAAATTTATATTATTATACTAAATAAATTATATATCTTATTCTGAAATAGACAAATGTTGACAATTTTCAAACAAAATTTTTAGATATAATTTTTTTTTAAGTAGTTAATACTAATATTTATGATAAAAGATATGAATTAAACTTTAATATTATTAAAATACCTCACTGGGAAAGTAATATGCATATATCAATATTCAGGGATGTTATTATACAATTCATGCAGTGTAGCAACTTTCTAAATTCAAAAAATGCCGAAAAAAAACTTTTTTAAAACTTAGAAAAATCTTATTAAATACGGTATAGATCAAAAATACCCAATTGCATTTAATAATAGTTATCTCTGTAAAAAAAATTCTAAATAATATGAATTACACTTTTATTCTAAGATTAATTCTTTGTTATTAAAGAATATAAAGTAAATAGTCACATCCCAAGTGCTGTTTTCCTTTAATTGCAAATACATTGAATTTATAAATGGCATAAAACTACATAGGTCTTAAAAATAATGTATTCTAATAATTTTATTTTTATCCTTAGTATTATAGTACAGATAAGTGCAAAAGTATTCTTATTGTTACCCCTATATAACTTTTATATTCAAAATGATTTACTTAATTTTTAATTATTTTAGCCAAAACAATGTTATAATTGCTATGTTCTGATACGCCCTGTAATATTATAGCTTTGAATCTACATTTCAGTCCAGAATTATGCAATAACTTTCATATTTTCCCTGACAGATTGATCAGAGACATTTGAATATAACTTTAGGTAAAATATATTTTTCGGTTGAGCTTTCACCCATTACTTTCAACAGGATATCAGGATAAAAGGAAATAGGGATGATTGACAAACCCCAAAATTGATAAAACCCAACATCTATATAAAATTAAAAGCTGTCCTCAGTTGTCAGTCCTTATAACATTGCAGCTTTCATATTTTTAAGTTTCCAATGCATTTGTCTCTTTTATCTTTAAGGTATCCGACTACGTTCGGACCCGTGATTTTGCAAAATCATATAAATGGATAATGTTTAAGATATTTAGTGTCACTTAGATTAGAAAATGTATATTAAAAAGTTTTAAGAATATTATTACAAAAAAGAATTATTTAAGTTCAATATTTTGACAAAAAATGAACTTAGAATGACCCATTTTCAAAATATTCTCCTTTTGTAAAAAATGCTTCTATTATAATAATATTTTGCCTATCTGTAGCTCAGACCCTTGTACAAAGGCTTAACTAGAATTTTTGAAATATATAACTTGGAAGTTTTACGACAACAGAGGGGAGAAATGTTAAGAAAAAAACGCCGAAAATTATTTCAATTGGTTGTAACTCAAAAAATAATGTGAGTTTTTCAAAAATCATAGTTGAACCTCTGAACAGATGTCTGAGCTATCTACAGGCAAAATATTATTATATAGAAGCATTTTTCACCAAAGGAGGACATTTTGAAAAAAAGGTTATTCTAAGTTAATTTTTTGCCGAAATATTGTATTTAAATAATTTTTTTTGTCAAAATGTCCTTAAAACAATTTTATACATGTATTCTAATCTAAGTGACACTAAATATCACGAAAATTATCTATTTATGCTATTTTCTTAAATCATGGTTCCGAACATAGTCGGATACCTTAAAATTTGAACATTAGGCTCCAAGACCTCATCTCTGTATTTCACAGCACAGTGCCACTTTCAGAGGGACACGGAGATGTGTGTGACCCTCCAACGGAATACATGCTCAGACCATCAAGACTCCACTACCTCAGTGCTTCGCAAACTTTCAATATTTCAATTATTATATTTAATCGTAATTTTCACCGTGCCCCCTCTCCATACAAGAACAATGTATTAAATTCAACAATACTATACTTTGACGCTAAAGCTAAGATACAACTTTAACCTCTTAAGTACCATCGGCATATATAACGTTTCGCTCAGGCAAAGCGTAAATTGCCCTGGACGTATACATACGTCTTTCCGAAGAACGATCTTTTCTGTGCACTGCTATCCATAAAAAAAAATTATTCCGAAGGCTTTTGACTGCAATAAAAGGACCTTGACAATATTTGCGAAGGAATTAATTTTTTCAGAGGATTTTTGCTTATTTTTCCTTTTCTCCCCTCTTCCCAATGCATAACATACACACCCTAGGTGGAAAATGGTAACATTGGGAAGTGAATCGCGTAACTTTTAATCGGCAGTTTTGCGAATAATTATTAACAGTACAAATTATCAAGATAAGTGTTCATTTTTGTATATAATTTTATATATGATAAACCCATGGGGTGACGTAATTATTAAATTTGTTCTTAACTTAGTATTGTTAAATTAGTTATCAAACACAATGTGCAATATACTGATACATTTATAACTATATTATAACAGTGCAAATGTGTATTTTACTTTTTTATTATGTCAGAATGTATTTTGTTTACTTTCAGTAAATTACTAATTTTTTTCAATACTTTTTGTTTTCGACTTTTTAATATGCTGGCGCCCCCCTCGTTGAGTTATCACTCCCCTAGGGGGCGTGCCCCACAGTTTGAGAAGACGGTCATCTATTGATCCATGCTCCAAAATTTATGATATCTACATCATTTAAATGGAGTGGCTTGTTCTCAGAACTGAGAGAGTCGCAGACAACAGGTCTTTTTACAAACGCCCTCTCTCATAAAGTCTTCTAGAAACAGTTGCCTTTGAAATTCCTGCCTCCTGTGGCCGCATACAACTTAGGAGAGAGCTGAGAAGCTGTAGTATTCCTGTTACGCCTCGCTATAAGGGACAAATTGCGATATTCTTCGGATGTCGTGGGTCTTGGACAACCATTTACACGTTTTTTTCTTGAAGGATCCGGTACCCTGAAACTTAAATAAGCTGGACACGAAGCTGTACGTTTAGTTCTATGTAAATTTGGATTTATAACTGGCTTGCTTCTAGCCTACCTGTTATTCGCCACCTCATCCCATCATCTAAAAATTGGTGGTTACTCATATTTACTATTTAAATTTTAATTTAAGTGATTACTGCAAAAATCACCAAAAAATTCGTAGAAATGTGCTGGGGAACGAAATGAGGATTTTGTCAAGAGCGCTTGTAAATCCTATTACTGGACTAGCTCCGCCCCCACAAATATCTACGCTTACGTATTCAACGTACAAAACTTGTATCCTTTTTTCGAAACATTATTTTTACATTTCGTTCAATTATTCTTATGAAGTTCGACAAAATTGCAAATTCTCTTAATTTTGAACACCAGTATATATAGATATATATGCAAGTACAAGCATGCATTAATTTGATTTTTGGTTAAAAATACAAAACACAATAATAGAAATAGATCCTTGCAACAGCACAAGAAATTAAAGAAATTACATGTATCCTTTTATGTGTGTTAACCCCTCTACACACAAACCAAATGAACAAACTTAGTATTAAGATTAATGTATATCTAGATTCAGTTATAAGGATATCGTGTTGCTTAAGATTTTGCACAAATTATTCGGAAATTCAAATTAGCTACCAAGTTATTTAAGGATCTCTGAAGAATTTGCAAAATATTCAATAAATTTATTTCAGAATAAATAAAACATTATTAAAAAAAAGTGTGTGTGTACTTATGTCCGCATGTAAGAAGTTATACTTCTTTGGCGTAACAAGATTAAAATCTTTCTAAAAATCTTTAGCAGGGCAAGCTGGGCCAAGGACGAAAGGCGGTCACGAGCAGAGTTGAACGATCTTAATCTTCACAGTCAATCGGACCAGACAAACCTAAGATAATCAATATTTAAATAAATTTAAACACCCCCACACAGGGACAATAGCACCAATAATATGGGGAGGGGGTTGAAGGCGGGAATGATCAGTCCCGTTCTGCATATTTCTAGACAAAGCATTTTCGTATCTGTTCCTACGGAACGCAAAGCAAAGGTTCGCTGACGCGGGGGTATAGCTCAGTGGTAGAGCATTCGACTGCAGATTGAGTGTGGTCCCCGTTTTAAACCCGGGAGGCTTCTTCTTCAGAGAAGTGAAGAAATTTTTTTTTTGAGGATTTTGAAGCCGGCAATGATCTGTCCCGTTCTGTATATTTCTCGACAAAGCATTTTCGTATACGTTCCTACGGAACACACATCGAAGGCTCGCTGATACGGGTGTATAGCTCAGTGGTAGAGCATTCGGCTGCAGCTCGAGAGGTCTCCGGTTCAAACCCGGGTGTCCCCTTCTTCAGAGAAGTGAAGAGAAATATTTTCTGAGAATTTCGAAGGCGAGAATGATTTGCCCCGTTCTGTATATTTCTAAACAAAGGATTTTCTCATCCGTGACGGTGTGCGTCACATCCGTGATGGTGGGCCCTCGCATTGGAAAAATTTACCCTCATCCTATTTCTCTAACGCCCCAAAAGAAATATAACTTCAAAAACTAACTTTGCTTTTGAGAAAAATGAATCATCTTTGTGTGTGATAAACCTTATTTCCATTACCTTTATACCTTTTCCATTACCGCTTTTAGCACAAACTTTTTACCTCTGCCTTATTCATTTCTCTTTCTTTAATAAGCAAGAGTTGCTCATTTACCGTCCCGTGAAAATGAAGTATAAAAACAACAAATTATTTGCATATTCACTTATCTTGCGAAAGTTAATAACGCTTTTCATCGGAAATGAGATTTTTACAAATTTTCTCAGACACCAAAAAGGTCTTAGCATTGATTAGAACCCTTCAAGAACCAGTAGCCATTGTAAAATTAAATTGTTATATGAGAAACAAAATAAATAAATGAAGTGACAACCCCTCGGTTTTTGTTCCTTAAATAAAAGAAAAACGATTCCTTTAAGACAGGAAAATAAATTAAATATTTAAGGACTTTGAAGATCGATTTCTTTTTACGGGTGACTCAGTTTTGATTATAAATGAGAAGTTATTATAAACTTCATTAAGCAAATGAAGCTTTTAGATGTTTCATATTGCAATTATCTTTTTGAGTGTAATTAAATATCTCATTTATGATTCTATTTCGGTGGAAGTCTTTCCTGTCTTTAATGATTTCCATAATGTTACGAGTTTGGGGTAACTAATGCTTAATTTCATCTTAAAAAATAGCAAATAATTTATATCTGTATATTTAATGTTTTAATACTGCATTCTGTTAAAATTGTTTTATGAAAAAATTGTAATATTCACAAGAAAAGTCGTCTCTCACACATTAATGTCGTTTCAATGGAAACTTGGCGAAATATTCGCGATTTTTGGTGACCAAATATGGCAACTATTTTTCGCAACTTGACGATCCCCTATGGATGCTTCTTGAAGTAACTGGAAAAATCTATAACTTCATGATCAATGACGTAAGTGGATTTTTCGAGAAAGCCCTCGAAAATATCCACACAGACTATGAATATCATTCACAGAAATTTAATCATTTTTACTTCAGCTGTTGAAGAGTTAATCTGCCTACGAAAGACAGGTTGCTTACAATTAAACTTTAATTTTACGTGACTGTATTTTTAGACACTTATAGTTGTGTCTGAATGCTGAAAGAAAGTAAGAAAACCTTCTGGAAATTATTCTCGAAATTTACTGCTGTTTACTGTTACTTAAGAACTGCTTTTCTTTGACATATTTTCATCGTTCTTAACCTTTTATCTACCACATTATGATTCACTTCAATTTTTCTCGTGCATTATTTTATTTTAATCACTACATTGAAAATTTAGGGATATGCATAAATAAAATAATCAGTTTGGGAAATTTAATCCATTAGAGCTAAATAACTAAAATTGGTACTTTTAAGTACCGTCAGTACATGGAGGTTTAAAAAACTCACAAAATACAAAATGACCGTATGACATTTTTAACGGAGCTTAATTCTTAAATATTCTAAGTAACCATAGAAGCACAAAATATTTATTTTTGTAACTTATAAATTTTTTTTCAAATTATTTATATTTCTTACGCAAAAAAGGAGGTTTTACACATAAACTTAATTTGATGATATTCAAAGAAAAAAAAATTTATTTTCATTCATTACATGCTTTAGATCTTGAGCGAGAAGCTCCAATTTAATGTTTTTAAAGCACTGCAGCCTGGAGTAAAAAATATTGTATTTTCTGAACAGAAGCTGCTGCACTTTGAGTCTTGTTCAGTCTCTTTATCGTCATCTTCAGAATCTGACGAAAATTCCAGCAGACCATTTGCTGGGACATCTTCGTCTAAAGAATCATCTGTTAGTGCGTCACTGCTTTCACATGGCAGGTTTTGTAAAAAATCCAAAGCATTTTGAAGACTAAGCTTCGGTTTTCCAGAAATTCTAAGAAAAGGGGAAAAAGTAATAGAAAAAAATAGCACCAGCTAACTTCCTATTATTGTTAAATCTCAGTTACAGGTACAGAAATTAAAATGTTGTTAATTTTTTTAAATAAGAATACACATATTTAATCTAATTATGTGGCAAAAAAAATCTAGCTCAGATTCAAAGCTCAATTTTTTTTTTTTGAAAACGTTGAAGCAAAACAATAAAAAAAGCAAAATAAACAAGTTAAGCAAAAAGAAATTCTAAAAGAGGCATAGCTCTATTGCACTAAAGTGATGAAGCTTCAACACAACAAATATCAACAATAAGCTACACTGACGAAAAAAAACTAAGTTCTTGCTCCAACAACCAGTGTGCTGTCGGTACCTATAAGTACCATAAAGTCATTCAACTGTAAAATTAATTATACACACTATTCACTTAAAATAAATAGTCCAATCGTTTTCTAAGGTCTTAACTAACATACAAAAAATAAGACACTTACCTTTTGACATTAACTACTGTTTCGGAACACAAATGACAATCTTCACAATTCGATCAAAATGTCAACTGAAAATGCAACTTCTGTTTCAAAACTATTCACCTTCCCCACTAAAATACTCATCATAAAACCCGTGTTGCCATATATCTTGGAAGAGTGGAATTAAAAGAATATTCCTGAAAAGTATTATCAAAATATTCGTAAAAATGGTTATTCTACATAATTTTAAAGGGGAGGGGGGGGGTTACTTATAATACCGTCAGTATATAAAGGGTTAAAGACTGTTAACTGTTTTGTTCTTTAGGATCAACAGCATAAAATCCACGAACCTGATCTACGCAACAATATTTTGTTTCCTTTATTTTAATAATTACATCAAAATTGTTTTTCCCTTAAATACGAGTAATACAGTACAATAGCACATAAAATAGGAACTTTTCTTAATGTCAAATGGCTTTTCAATAAACTTGAAGAGGCCATTTCAATAACTTCCAAAATAGAATGCTTTCAAGTTTGTAGTTTACCTTAGTTGAATTTAAAAATGAAAGAATTTTATTTTAATTTTAAATTTTAAAGCTTTTACACTATTTTTATTTTATTTTTCAATTGTGGAACACAAAAACCCATTAAAGTTTGCGTTTTGTAAGTACAATCTGCATGCTACGAAGAAAGGTTCATGTATCTCAGAAAAATGTTCATGTTCTTGCTTTTTCAAATGGTTGAGGGATTTGTGCATGTATGTGTGTATTTACATTTTGAAGCATGGTGTAATCCAAAGTCTCCCATTGCTACCAGGATAGAAATTTTTCGTCTCTATTTATGGATTATCTTTCCATTTTCATTTCTTCTCAAGCGATAAACTGCCCATTGGCTTGTTTAAATTATTGCTTCCCGTAATTCGGTCATTGATATTAGGTCTTAGCAGTATGTTTCCTCCACCTGTTTTTTTTTTTTGTTGTTGTTGTTGTTTTTTTTCAATATACGCCATTTAAGCTCGCCATAGCAATATAAAAATTGTGGGAAAACATATTTCTGTATAATATTTATTTCCTCTTATTTCATAATTTCAAAGCTTATCATAAAACGATAATATCATTACGCGCGATTCATCTGAAGAATAATCTAAATAATGAGTAGACAGTTCTGAATCTGTATCCGAATTTATATTATCTTTTCGGAAGAAAGTATTTTTGATGTTTGTTTTTTATCCATAATTTCAAAGAGATAAATGTACCTGTATGAATGCAAAAGCCTTGCATTCAATAGAAAACAAAATTCAGCGATCAAATTTCCTGCCTTCATCAAAGAAAATGCCGCATGAAAAGCATTCCAATATCATAGACAAACTGCATCATATTTTTGAAACGCTATTGCTAAATAATATCACTAAAAGAATTAAAAAATATTTGCAAATCAAGGAAAAAAAAGTAGAAAATATCAGTGCCGGAACAGCATACGGGCAAACCGGTTAAGGAGTTAATATATAATCTAGAGATGAATTTTATATAAATATATAGAAGAGAGAGCCTTCAGATACCTTATTTTAAAAATAATGCTTCTTAAGTTACAGAAAACTAAGTTACAGACTCGAGGTATTATTGATTCTATAAATTTTGTAAATTCTACACAAACGTTGAACTGTTGAAATGAAAAATCGTAAACTATAAAAGTCATTTGTGAAGCCTTGAATTTCGCATAAGAATAATTAACAAAGATTTATTATATTTCAAACTTCCCACAATTGCATATTACATTTTTAAGACTGAACAAATCACTTGTTATGTTTTTGGAGATTCATTTTGTTAATATATCTACCATCAAAATATATTAAAATCAAAATATAAATATTGATATATCTTTTAGATTGCTTTAAAAAAAGAACAAAAATTAACAGCTGCATACATTTATATAATGCAGGATCGTCAAACTAGCGGCCCACAACGAGCATTTTTGCAGTCCGGTCAATATATTAAGTACATTATGTACACAATAATATAAGGTACATAACAATGTAACAGAAATTTTTGAAATGCATAATGGCAGCTATGAGCAGGTGGCACCACTGAGGGACAGTGACCTTGAGCAAGTAAATACCCTGCCCTTTTGGTTACCATGGGTCAGTAGAGCGGGCAGCAGCATGTATCAGCCAGAAAAATGTTTAATAAAAACAGTGAATGAAAACTGCGCAGAGGGAGTTCTGACATTTTTATAACTTAGGATGTCATGGTGCTGTCCTATGAAAACACGCGATAAATAGCTGGATTCATAACTTTGAAGAGACTGAATATGTTGTAAGAAAAAAATCAACAGGATAATCAAGACGTTTTAATATTCCATTGAAATGTTGGGGCTATCAGTGAGAAATTTCAACATTGTATTTCAAGAATGCATTTTTGTATAACAGGACAGCATATCTAAAGGACGTAATTTCAAAAATGACAATTTCTTCCTTCACTCTTGTGGTTTAAATTCGCGTTTCTTCATGTCACACTGTATTTAATGAAGTATTAAAATTTCTCCCAAAATAGGGAAGATAGTTGCAGAGAAGAGATGTCAAGTGTCAGGACGTAAACATTAAATTATTCTTGTTTATTTATATATGTTTATTATAATGAATTATTCGAAATAAACCTACGCTTCTATGAGTTTTAATTTTATTTCCCCCTTATGTTTGCACATTTATTTGGCCCAAGTCAGCTTTTGAGTTTGACGCCTTTGATATAACAGTTGAAAAAAATACTTTTATATCGAAGAGTAAGATCGTCGAGAGAGATAGCATATAACATCTGCTATTAAAAAAAATAACTAGGGTGCTTCATTCCTTTTCCCCTTTCTGAAATCCGATATACCCCTTTCTCTATCTATTTCACATTTCTACATATGTGAGAAGTTTTGGAAGGAAAAAAAATTAAAAGATATATAATTCTTAAACTTCGATCTTTCCCAAAGCATTAATTTTACCACAGTCATTTCTTTCAAAAAATTAATTTGTTGGAAATCAGAATCTACCTTTATTCGTTAATCTTTAGAAAGAAATATATCACATTTCTTACTTCCCCTCGGCGTTAATTATGTACGAAATTATTGTAGTTTGTTTAAAGACAAAGAAAGTGTTATGAACAGAAGAAATGACTTCGAGTATAGTATAGGACAGTGGTCTTCAAACTTGTTCAACTCACGGAACCCATAGAACTAGAAAGCATTTTTGTGAAACCCCGTTCCATACACATGCTTCGAAGAATATATCTCAAAATATATAATATTCAAAGTATATCAATACGTTATAGGAACTTTATGTAAAAGCAATTAAGAGGTCTCAGGGGTGTTAAATTTCTTTAGAGGTCTGAAAATATAAACGATTTTCAAAAAGGTATAATTCTTTTAAATTTATATTAAATAATTCGAATCTTTAACACATTATTTATAAAGGAATGGGCCTTCAGAAAAGTATAAAATGTTTAAAATCTAATCATAATTATAAAAATTATAAGCATATGAAAATAAGAAATTTTTTATAAAAAATATTTATTAAGTTTTACGTCACGCATGATATTTTCTAAAATAGTAGCTTTAATTATACTATTGTAACGTCCTAAGCATCTAAGTTATGACACTTGGTTGGTATTTTTGAAGTTTATTTTTTTCAAGCACACAGGACAGTCCACAGACATAAACAATTTGTACACTATTTACAATTTTTAAGGAAAAATCATTAATATTCCGAATTTATGACATTCGTAGAGAGATATTCCTTTACGCTCGCTCTCTGTGTGTGTGATGGAGCTAAATAAATACAATCTTTCTTGTCTAAAAGAAATCACATACTTTATCCGCTCACGGATGGAGCACACCAAATCTTGGCCTCTCTCGTCGAGAGATCAACGCTCACACCCTCTGACCTTGCACTCGTGCATGCGCACTCCCTCGGATCATTTCGCGTTGCCACCTCGTGTAAGAAAAGGTCTAGAGTTCGTTACACTATCTATAAGTTGATTTATAAACATAAATGTATTCATATTACACTGTAGCTATTTTTATATAAATAAAATAATAACTTACATATTTTAATAAATAAAAAAATGCATTTTTAAAAAATATTTGGTAAGGTTTAAAGTGTATGATGCATTTTATAATTCTATAAAGTTTTATACATCAGAGGCTACTATTTTAGAAAATAGCGTGCGCAACGCAAAAAATTAATAATAACTTAATATTTATTATACAATTTTCATAAGCATATGATTTTTAAAATTATTATTATATTTTAAACATTTTATACTTTTCTGAGGCCCCATTCTTTTATGTATAATGTGTAAGAGATTCGAATCATTTAATTTAAATTTAAAAGAATTATACCTGTTTGAAAGCTGTTTATATTTTCATACCTCTAGAAAAATTTAACACCATTGAGACCCCTTAAAAAAGTATTTAAAAAAATTCTAATCTAGTTTTTTAATGAAGTTTACTCATAAATATTATTAATTTGTGATTCAAGTGTCACCTATCCATGCATCATATTTAGTAGCTGAGATATGTGTTTGCATTTTTTCACACGAACTGTCGAAGTGTAGGTCTATAGAGATTAAATAAAATCGCATTACAAATTCTGAGTTTTAAATTGGCTTTTATATTTTGTTTTTGTAGCCACTTACGTTGAGAAATATATTTCACTTAAAAACAATGTTCTGAATGGCATTGAAATGTTTATAGTTGCCTGAGAAATCAAGTGTTTTTTTCATGAATTTGCAACCTAAAATTTAGAAGCAGTTCTTGCTTAAATTTAGATTTTAACATCAATTCTGTTGATATGTTCCCTTTCCTTCAGTATAGGTGTTGTTTTCCACAAATGTAAAAAGATGCAATTAAAAAACTACATAGAATTGCAAGATACATCGTGGTAACTAAAGAGTATAAAATTTTCTCGTGAAACCCGAGAGATAGTAAACAATAGAATATTCAAAATCTAGTTGGAAGTATTTATATAAAGATAAAACGCACAGTTAAATATTCTTTTATTATATTATAATAAAAGTTTAAAAAGTGTTGCAAAATAAAGTCATATAGAAATAAAATTTTCAATTTTAATGAATAGGATGAGCTTTAAATACTTTAACTTATAAAATTCATAGAGAAAGCGAAACCATTCTCCATAAATATTTATTTCTTCTCGAATTTTTTATTGTGACTCGTGGACCCCTGGGTATGCTTTGTGGAACCCCAGGGTTCCGTGGAACACAGTTTGAAGACAACTTATATAGAAGAATATATCTGACTAACGTACAGTTATTCTTGTTGGAGTTTGGAGGGGAAATGAGTTTCACCCAACAAAAATCTTTAAGTTTCCTTCATAATTCAAATTTTTAATTTTTCACGTATTTGAAAATGTGAAGTTATGCAATCAGTCATTTTTCTCAAATCTGATTACTAAGGAGCTTTGAAAATAACTGCTTAAAAGGTAATAAAAAGCTAGTTGGCAGTTGATAAAAATTAGCTTTAATAAAGACTTATCTTGCAAGATGAATATACTTTAGTTACTGGCATCAGAGCTGTAATTTCTTTCACTTCCAGTGGACTGGACAATGGGGGTTAAAGGTTGCATTTATTGGATGAAATGCCCAGAATCCTATTCCTCTCGGTGAGTTGGGCACCAAATAAAACCAGTTAAATATTTATGACAACCATAAAATGAGTTAAAAGAGAGAATGATTGGAAATTTCCAGAAATAATTTTAAAATATGGAAAAAAATGAATCACAAGAGAAAAAGTTCATTCTATAGAGAATTCACTTCGCAATTAGGAGGTTATTTTACGAAGAAAATCGTAAAATGTTCTTGGTTCCAGGAAAAATCCTTAAGTAAATCGACTTTGTATTCTTCATGGGTTAAAACAATTCAAGCACGCTTGATCAAAGACATATTTTCTGACCGTTTTATCTTTTCGAACTACACTTCGTTAATATTCTGAGAACGTATTTACACGCAATACAAAAAAAAGGCAGAGAAAGGAAGCTTTATGCTCAAATTAATGTGCTTCCTATTCTGTAGCTACATTGTATCTCGGAAACTAAAGAAAGAAAACCTAAATAAAGGCGTTGCTTCACCGCCAATATACAGCAAGCTGTCTTTAATCATATCTCTTATTTAGAGCTAGAGTATAGGAGAAAAGAGTTTTCAAACCCTTTAATAAATTATACTTTCAAGAAACTTTGTACTTTAACTAATTAGTTGGAGAATTTTGTGCATAAGAACTGTTTTCCGTTAACTTTTATAGGGAAATAGTTTCTATGAAACAAAAGATAGAATTGATAGTTGTATCATGAATATTAATTGTCTGTGTATCCGAAAAAATATATTTGAAGCATCTCTATCGGAGAAAATTTCTCCAAATTTGTTCCTTTAGTTCCTTAGGAAACTAAGTTTGTATTTATATTTTAAAAGATATGAGACTCAAAAAAAAGTTTCACCACAAATATTAATATTTTGCTCAAGAATTAACTGCAATTATAAACTGTAATTGCTAATTAACTGTATTTATAAAACTGCGCACATGAAAAGTTCTATGAATAATTTATAAACTTAAATTGAATCTTATTTGGCTTTCTGAAATTTTAAAATGCTTACTTTATAATTTTATTAACACAAGCACTGACAAATCTAGAGTAAAATAAATTTCATTGATGAAATTCCATACTACATTTACTTTCATGAATAACAGCTGAAACTCTTTTTGTCCTATTTATCTGAATTGGTTTTAAATTTAAATGCACTATAAATCTTTATTTATATTATTTAATTGTTTCTGTCAAACTTATAAATAAGTTTAGTTTAGTTAGTTTAGTATTTCTCGTTTTATCTATATAAAGGTACTATGCATCTTTTATGAAGAGATCATGTAAATTCCTCGCATACATCTTTAAAAAGTATTTAATGAGCCTCTAAACTTTGTTTTTTCAGGGTTGAGTTTGGTGTTTTATGGCGCGAGCCAGTTTTGGCTAAACTACGCCAAACATTCTTTGGTCTGTGGTCTGGACGGGAAAAGAAGAAAAGAAGAAATTGGATGACAAGATGGAGAGTCGAAAATAGAGAACGATCACTGGGGCACCCCGGAGTCGTGACACTCGTGTTTACCAAAGATAATAAGCCCCTTGGAAAAAGGAAAAGATCACTAGGGTACCTCGGGATTGTGACACCCATACCCATCTAAAGAAGGTGAGCCCTCTGAGGGGTTTGTTTTTCAGAATGTATTCTATAATATCATGTCCATTCACATTCTAACAATTAATGGGTTACATTCATATGCAGCGCACTCTTTCGTAACATTTGAAATGCTTTGCTTCATTTTAAAATATGTGGTCTTTTCTTATACTATGTTTTATATCTATGTAAACAGAGCATCACTTACTGAATTTAAAATGTCAATACATAGGCGCACATACAAAGCCTTATTTTGTTTTTGTTGGTTTTAATATGTCTTTAACCCTCTCGCTGCGTATCCTGCGATTTCCACGGGCAACGTAGATGTAGCAGAATTTGCGCAATGTGCAATTTCCACGGGTTTGCATTTTTGAGACTATTTAGCTGTGAAACCCGTGGTGCTCTTGTTTTTTTAATTAATGTTTTAATGTCAATACATAGACGCACATGCAAAGCCTTATTTTGTTTTTGTTGGTTATAATATGTCTTTAACCCTCTCGCTGCGTATCCTGCGATTTCCACGGGCAACGTAGATGTAGCAGAATTTGCGCAACGCGCAATTTCCACGGGTATGCATTTTTAAGACAATTTAGCTGTGAAACTCGTGGTGCTCTTGTTTTTTTTTAATGTTTTAATGTCAATACATAGACGCACATACAAAGCCTTAATTTGTTTTTGTTGGTTATAATATGTCTTTAACCCTCTCGCTGCGTATTCTGCGATTTCCACGGGCAACGTAGATGTAGCAGAATTTGCACAACTCCCGCGATTTCCACGGGTATGCATTTTTGAGACTATTTAGCTGTGCAACCCGTGCTGCTCTTGGTTTTTTTTTTTAAAAAAAATTAAGAGGACACAGTATGATTCAATTGACCAAAATCGGTCACAAAATCAAGTTTAATTTTTTTTTAGCCTAAATTATTCCTTATATAGTTTTCTATAGCCTCGCAAAATTTGAAAGCTCTAAACTTAAAAAACGCAGAATTATGATAGCTTTCACGTTCGTTTTTATTCACAACTCTATGGCAAATCAAAATTTTAAACTAACTTATCTCAGAAAGATAAAATAACTAGTTTGTCTTCATTTAAAATTCTAAGGCTTTTTTTCTATTGAGCCTAATGCTTTGAATTTTTTTTTACCTATTGCGAATAGTACGTGTAACACCAGTTGGTATGCATTTTTGAATCAAATATATTTATTTTCTTAAAAATAATTGAACTCAGAATTTATACATTTTTTAAGGAATTTTCAATAAACATTCATAAAAAGAAATATTGTATGAATACCAATCACGTTAACACAAAACCCATACCAACATTTACTATACATAGTATGACGTACTTGTAAATCAAATTCCATGCCCGTACGTCAATTTTTGTAGGAGGAGTAGCATTTTGAAATCACCTCACAAATTTAAGTTTTTTCCTTAAAAAAAACTATGAAACTTCCTATTTATGAAATTTGAGCACAAAATCTGTTTAACATAGTATACATACATAGGAGGCAATCAAAAAAATTTTTTAAATCCTTAAATTAAAATTTTTTGCGTAAATCGTACCATGTCCCCTTAATGTTTTAATGTTCATATATTTTAATGATCTAATTCTAGATTTTAAAATAAAAGCTCTTTTACCAAAATTTTTTGTATATTTTAACTCTAAAATGTAGAATTAATAATATAGATTTAAAATATGTAATATAAAATCATACGAACATCGAACCTACTTTGATAAATTAAAATAACTACGCAACGAGAGGGTTGATCTCATGCCTTTAAAGTTCATTTAAAAGTGAATTTTAGTACTTTTGGATATTCATCAGAAAAATTCCTGGAGTAAAAAATAAAAATCTAAGTACATATGATAAATGATGTGGAATAAAAGAAAAATGTAGATCAATAAGTAAAATATCTTTTTTACTGTTTATTTTTCTTTATATATTCTATTTTGAATTTTGAAACAATTTTAAAATTATTTAAAATTGTTTAAAAAATAATGTATAGTGAAAATTTAATTAATTATAGAAAATTTAAATTGAAATAAATCAATATTTGATTCAATTATTAATAAAACATAACTATAAGTAAATATACATAAAATCATTGAAAAAAAATCTTAATTCTGACAAAGCAATTTCTAGTTTTTAATTGCTTTTATTGCTAAATTATATTTTCTGCTTGATAACTTGTTCAAGAAACTTGAATGAAGTTTCTGAGTTTTACATATATTTATGACTAAAAATTGTTTGTTTTTTTAAATTATTATTATTTATTTATTTTTTTATTTTGCATCATAAATAAGTTTCTGAAGACATGATTTCATTCAATTTTATTTTTGTGAATTCGTATAAAATTTTAAAAAATTATCTATAGTCTCTCTCTCTCTCTCTCTCTCTGTGTGTGTGTTTGTCATATTATTAGTTCTCAGACCAAGAAAGTTTCGTTACAAACAATTAAAAAAAATTATACAGCTATTTTACAAAAGATTCCGTCTCAGAACCAAGATAAACTTTTAAAATTTTACTCCTTATGATAATACGAAAGATAATATATAACCTCTGACAATACAGTTCGGTGAATGAAGTCAGAACTGCCGATCTGGCAATACTGGCGAAACAAAACGCTGCACATGCTTAGTGGCAGGTGTTGACCATCTCCCCCCTCCGTTGTTCAGTTGAGCGTCGTTTGTGTTCCATGTAAGACTTGTTTTACAAAGTGCTTTGTAGTGCGTTGGTTCTTAATTCAGAACAGAAAAATGAACGAACAAAAGATCAATTTATTGTTTTAAGCTTGGCAAGACACCGACAGAAATTTATTCGATGCTGGAACGTGTTTATGAAGATCAAGCTCTGTCCATGAAGTGTGTGTATGAGTTTTTCGCCCGTTTTCGAGAAGGCCAGGAAAGTGTTTCTGACAACCTCCGTCACGAAAGACAGGTGTCAGTCACGAAAACATTGAGAAAGTGAAAAATTAATCGCAAGAGATCGTCGATTAACTGTGCGCATGATGGCTGAACGATGAATGCTGCAAGGTAGATTGAAATTTTGACCCATTTCATGAAACCTCAACGCAAGATAAGACCCCAGTACGTACAGCAAGGTTCATGGTTTTTTTGTTCACGACAATGCTCGCCTTCACACAGTCAAACACAGTTCCTGGCAAAAAAGGGGGTGATGCAAATTAAACATTCACCATTCTCACCAGATCTCAATCCTCCAGGATTTCTATTCCCACGACTCAAACTAACTTTGATTTGATGATATTTCTGACATCCAACGAAACATAACGAAGCTTTTGAACTCCATGTCAAAAGAAGACTTCTTGCAAAGTTTTCAGGACATCTACAGCAGATCTCAGCGGTGCATAGCTATAAGAGGTGACTATTTCGAAGGACAGTAAGGTAACTTTCGTTAATATTTCATCTACTTTAATGTTACTGGACTATTCACCGAACTGTATTGTCAGAGGCTGTATAATTCATAAATAAAGGAATATCACTAACGCATTATCATAAACTCAACAGAAACTTTTTAAAAATTACAATTATTTCCTTTTTAAGTAAATATTAATAATGGATAGCTATATTTAAGTTTTAAATTAACTTTAATGAGACATGATCTTTAAAATTATTTATTTCAGAAGCCTTTTTTCGATGTTAGTTTAAGTAAACTTTTAATATATGCTTGAATTGACTTAACGATAGACAAATGGAGGGAATTAGATTAAAGCTAAGAAAACATTGAGTTTCTCGTGTTGTTGACTGGAAAAAAAATAATTATCTAAACAAGGTTTGAGTAAATTACTTCTTACAAGAATCTCCTTAAATAAGTTTGTTGTGTAGAATTAAAGTTTAAAAATAATGTAATACAGCACATTTAATTAGTTGTCGGTGATTTACCATTAAGTTTAAAAACAATTTTTTGGAGGAAGTTATCCAATGATGTTAGTAATTCAACAATAGTTAACCAAAGAAGTTTCGTAACAACGATGCACAATTAATTTAATTAAATAACTTAAATAATTACTTTTTTTGTGTTTTGCTTTGGTTTTATGTTTACTTCTTTGAGAGCTTAAGGGTATTCACCTACGGGATAGGTTCAAAAAACCAAAAAAATGGGGTTTTTTTTCATAAATTGGTTTCTTAACATGTCTAGAATGCGGTGGTAAAGTGATTTCTTAAAATTCGAATTCGTTATAAAAAAGTAGCTGTTCGTAACGCTAAGTTAAGATTCTCATTGTTTTAATCGAACTTGAGATTTTAAGCAAGTTTTTCTCAAAGTTGTGTTTTTCAACCTTTCCTCCCTCATATCCCAAAGATGGTTTGACCGAATGACTTCAAATTTATAGGGAGGACTCAGCATATACATACGCAATAAATGGACTATGATCATTCCAAAATTCCAAATAATTCTATTTTTATAGCAAAAACGTAACAAAAAAACCATCAAATTCGAACCTTTTTCTTCATAGGTCAACCAAAAATCAAATTTTTGATATTTCCAATTGAATATAATCCATTTAAGCGTATAGATAAGGGTGGCGAACTTTTATAGATCCACGTGCCATTTTTCTAAAGAAATGTTTAATGAGGTATAGGCGTGCCGTCAAATAATTTTTATTTGTGATTATTGGGAAAATAAAACCAAATGTTAATAACTCAAAACTCTATTTACAACGAAAAAATATATTTTTCACTGTATAGTAGTAAATGTTTTAGTTATACGTGTAATTCGAATTAAAATAACATTACTGCTACTTCTGCTGCTGCAGATTAGATGACAAATAACATACTAGGATTATTAGATGTTACTTTTAGCAGAATGCACGCTGAATTGGAATCATCTTCCACATAGATCGCTAGAGTGGTGGTCCACGAGAAAATTTTGCTGGTCCCCAGAAAAATGTTGAATATACTTACTCATCACGAAAATTCGCAGCGAAAATACAGGATAATAATTTAAGCATGCATCTAAAAGAAAGCCCCATCGACTTATGGTCCGACGAAACTCTCAAATTTAAATTTCATTCATCCTTATCAAGATCTTAGTTTTGGCTTTCAATAAAAAGGAATACACATTTCTTAGTGAACATGCAATGAAAATTCTGATTCAATTCTCTAAAACTTATTTAGGTGAAAAGGTCTTTTCATCTGTCACTGCCATCGAAACACGGTGCCGATCTTAGCGTGAAATAAATGCAGTTCTCAGTCTTGCAGTGACAACATTAGATTCAAATATCTATAATCTTATTTCAAGTAAGCAGGAGCATCCATCACGCTAGGAATATGTAATGCTAAAAGTTTGATATACTTAAACCATTTTTAATTCTTTTGTTTTTACAGTTTTTGTTTGTGTGTTTGTTTATTTTATTATGGCTTATTAATAAAGCTTTCATAATTTGATTATAATTAATAGTTTCATTTTATTAACTAGGCGCATTTTATGTGTTCTTAGATTACTATTTTGTTTATAAATATATTCAACACTTAAAAAATCCTATTAGTGGTCCACGGGATTTACATTTTGAATTTACTGGTGCGTGGGGTCAAAAAGTTTGGCGATCACTGATCTTCCAAACGGTTTCTAAGCGAGTCTTTAATGTTATTCATCTCTGAAAGCAATGATTCTCAAGCATGGGTAATGGAAAATATGGTTAAAATAGCATTAACCAGGTTCTTCAAGCGATAATGCGTCTGGAATCCGTTTTACAGACGATGCTCTACATGCAACTGTTCCAGAACATAAAACACACACCGCTCTGTCGCCTTTACTAATCATGTCATATTTTTCGGTCCACCAATTTTGAAATTCTCTGTTACATTAACTTTATCTTACACTTTTTTTTTCAAATTAGCCATGTTAAATAACGGTTAAAAATCGTAAATATAACACAAACCTTAAATCCTATCTTTTTACTGGTCGTCAAAACAAATCCCCTAAGAATGCTTAAATAACAGGCTGTCATATGGATGAACCCCCTTAAAAGAAACAGAATAAAATTTGAAATAGATGCTCTTTTCTGTTACAGTTCTACTTTATGTTCAGAAGTGTCTAAAACCGAAAAAATAATTACAAATTCTGTGTTCTTCAGAGTTGCTAAATGTTTCAGGAAATATTGCTGATGAGAGGAGGACGAGGAACGTTTTAAAATTTGTTCTGAAAGCTTCCATCGGGGAGCGCATCACAATTGTATTGAGAACATAATTATTAAATTAAAACCTTTTCTTTTTTATTCAAAATAGAACGTGCAGCACGATTATCACCATGTCCTATTTTAAATCTGAAATTTAAAAATTTTGTAATAGGCTTAACTTCTGAATGTTGTACATGACATTAATTTTAATGCATGTTGCTATAATTCTCTGTTATCATTAAGCTCCCATACATATTTCATGCGTTAAAAATAGGTCGGATGATCTAATTTGCCCAAACTTTTTGAAAATGAAATTAGAATAATTTTACAAATAAAGGAAATAAATGGAAAAATAATTTTTCAACTGTTAAGTCAAGTGAGAAATATATATATGGTAAAATTTTAACAAAATATTATGAATTCATTTAAAAATACCTCGAAGTAATTCAGTTACCGTAAAATCTGGCATATAAAGCACACTTTTAACACAAAAAGAAAGAACGAAATTTACGGGTACATGTTATACGCCAGGTATAAAAATGTGAGCTCTTCAAAAATAACAAAATCAGTGAGTATAAAAAAAAAATTACTTCTACACATATCGAAATACTGCCTATTTAAACCAAATGGCATACCTCATGAACTAAAAGAGTTGCACTTCTGGAAATATATTATTTTTTTCAAAAGTCTAGAATAATACCTCGAATTCATGAATTCAAACATAAGAGCATTGTATACTGACATTTCAGATTTCTTCGTAAAAAAAAGGGGGTGCGTTTTGTACGGCGAATATATCTAAAAATTATAAAATGTAGCTTGAAAGTATAGGTGTGCGCATTATACACCGGAGTTTACGGTGAATTGCTATGATACATATTGCGAATAAATTTTATGCAAAACTTTCTTGCTGTTTGCATAAAAGGAGAAAGAAAGTTTCCTAAATCAGGTTCTTAGATCCATTTGTTTTGAATTTATAAAAATATCTAATTGAAAAATTATAAAATAATCAAATGTCCAAAAATTGTAATTTATTTTTGCGCAATAATTTAATTAAGAGTATAATAAGTAAACACGTGTGCCATGCGACAAGTGTTATGATTTCATATTTTTGTATAAAAACAGTTTTAGTTAAGTGAATGCGTTAATACAATTTTGAGTATATTTAGAATTACAAGAGGTATTTAAAAAAAATTCATTTTTTTCTGAAATGTAGTATAATTTAGGTCAGATTTTAATATTGAAATTTCTAATTATTTAAATTAATCACAAACTGATGATCCAAAATTTTTGGTTTTGGAATTATTGCAAATACTCTGAATTACGCGTTTTTTTATACCATAGACATCTAAATAAACTTATTTTTAAAAAATTCGAAATATATATGTAATAATTCCCTCTGTAGCATCCTTTTAATTAACTCTTTTGAATAATCTTTAAATGAGCTTTTAAATTTTAGGTTCAAAACTAACGCCCTAATCTTAATCGTAATCAACAAGTATTATTACATCAGAAATATCTTTCCCGAGCATTTTAACCAATTAGAGCTCTTGTTACAAAGGAGTCACGCTATCTTCACTGCTGGTATAAAAAGTGAAAACCTTCTTGTGCTCTTCCTTTTTTATTTCTTTGTGTTCGTCCTGTAAAATGTCGCTGCTGCTTTCTTCCGTCTGTTTGCTTTGGTGTTTTAGATGTTAAGTTTTATGTGAACTGTTGTAATGTCTCGATCAAGAATAAATATAAAGTAACAAGTCAAAAATATTTTCCAACACGCCACAACTACAAAACAAACAGTATATCTAAAAATCAAGAAAAATCGACGCACAGCCCCGGAGCATTACACACACGTATATATAGAAACACAAGAATTACAGCTAAAACAGATATACGCTTTACTTCAGCTCTTTTTTTTTCTTTTTTGTATTAAACTTTGAAAAATATTCGATTATTAAAATATTGTTGTGAATTTTGTGCAAATAATTTAAATCTGTTTTAAATCTGTTACGTTACTTTCTGTTGTAATTATTTTATGATAAAACTGTAATATTCACAACTAACGAAGTCCCTTAGATTATAATGGTGACTTGGCGAAATATTAGTGAGGCGGCCAAGTTAGCATCTTATTTGAGGACCAAATTTTGTGAGTTGGTGACCTATTTTGGCGACCATATGGATGTTTCTTGAAATTACTGAAGAAATCTATAACATCGCGATGTATGATGTTAGCAGATTTTAAGAGAAAGTGCTCGAAGGTATCCACGAAGACTATAAATAGAAGTCGCTCCCTGATACTGTGTCAATATTACTTCATTTGTTGATGAGGATAAAAGGTTACTTGCGAATATTGATTAATATTACGGACTTGTATTTGTAGACAAATAGTTGTGCCTGAGTGCTGTAAAAGGTGTGACAAACTTCTGGGATTTATTGAGCGAATTTTAGCACTGTATCCTTTATTTTGAAGATTGGTTTTCCACAATAAATTTCTATTGGTTTTAAAGAAATGTTTTGCTCTTTGAAATTGATAGCATAAAATCTCCAAATCGCTATCTACGTAACAATATTTTAAATCTAGAGACACTTTCGTATTCAGAGGCACTTTCGTAGAGACACTTTCGTATTTCAATTGTTCATTTTTTTTTTTTTTTTTAATGTTTGAATTCTTAAGAAATTATTTTTGCTATACTCAAAATAGCTTCTTCCGATTTAAATTTAATTACAAATTTTATTGTACAAGAAATTCGTAGATTCTTAGTTATGTACACATTTTGTTTTCAAATACTCATTTGAAATATTATAGTATTACTGGAGAATTTTACAGGGAGAAAACAAACTGTACTTCAAAAGTGTGATGTTTCTCTTTTATCTGCTAATGATTAAATTTTAAAACTTATTTGTGTGAATCAAATTATTTATTTTTTAAAATTATACATGTGTAAATTTAAGGAAATATTTACCTTAATTTCTTTAATTATATGCCGAAGTAATTTAAATAATTGCAAAAAGGCATAAAACTGAATTAACCCAATTATTTTTTTTAAATATATTCTCTTGCACAGGGGATTTAATTATATCTATAAAAAAATATTAAATCATTCATATTAAACTTTACATATGGAGCCGTTTGAGTCCGATATTCACTTGAAAGGAATATAAATATGCTTTCGTTAAGGTTAAATTTAAAAAGCATTCTTTGAATACATGGGTTATGAAAAATATTATGCTCTCTAATTAAAAAAAGTGTTTTCACGATTCTATAATAAATTCATTTATACATAAAGTATAGTTAGTTAAATGAGTTATAAAAAGCTGAATTTAAATGAAGACTGGCGCTAAGAACGATTTTCCTATTCCCTCTTTCCACATTCCAGCGCTTTCTCGAAAAACCCTTTTACTTCATAGATCATTAGGTTATAAACTTTTCCAGTTATTTCGAGAAACCACCATAGGGTCACCAATTCTCCAAAAATGGTCGCCAATGTGGTCACCAAAAATGTTGCCAAATTGGCTACATCGCCTATATTTTGCTATGTTTCCGTTTAAAAGCTATTATAATGTAAGGGCTATTACAGTGGAGATGAGGACTTAATTTTTTTTTCCTGCTTACAATATATTGAAGTATTAGAATCACATAATACAAGTAAATTTAATTTTTATAATCAGAGCAGCGCTTCTCAAAGTTTCAACATTCATGACCCAATATTCAATCATAATTTTCATCACGCCCCCCTCATAAAATAACAATGTATTGAATTCAATATTACTATACTTTCATGCTAAAACTACCATCCGACTTGAACTTCTTAAGTGCTATCGGTGTATATAAACGTCTCGCTCAACCAAAGCGTTAATTTCCCCGGACGTATATATACGTATTTCCGAAGTACGATTTTTCCTGTGCTCTGCTATCTACAAAATTGTTCCAAAGGCTTTGGAATGCAATAAAAGTACCTGACAATGGAAAAGGATTGACGAGGTTTGCGAAGGATTTACTTATTTCAGATTATTTGCTTCTCTGTCCCCCCCCGGGGGGTCACATAGGCGCGCCTATGTGTAAAACGGTAGTCGTTGGGAAGTGAATCGCGTAACTTTTAATCGGTAGTTAGGGATTATTTATAAACCGTACAAATTATCAAGATAAGTGTTGATTTTTGTATATCATTTTAAATATGACAAGGCCATGGGGTCACTGGTAATTATAAAAATTGTTCTTAACTCAGTATTGTTACATTAATTATAAAATATATTGTGTAGCACTGATACATTTATAAGTGTAATATATCAGTGTAAATGTGTATTTTATTTTTTATTATGCCAGAATGTATTTTGCTGGTTTATTTTCGGTAAATTTATAATTTTCTTAAATAATCTTTGGTTCACGACTTTTCCGTATGCTCGCACCCCTCTCGTAGAGTTGTCACTCCCCCAAGGGGGGGTGCACCCGACAGTTTGAGAAACGTTGAATTGAACAGTTGTACAGTCTATACAATGAGGGTTGGTCAAACGTAAAGAGGATAGGGTGAACCTTGTTTTTGATAAAATATATTTTTCAACTGAATTATTTACAAATAATTGAAATGTAAAATAAGTATTCTTGAAGAAAAGTAGTTAAATTCGTAAGTCATTATGTCTTTTTTAAAAATATTTTATAATATCAATAACGCTGAGGGGCAAAAGTACTAAAATTGTTTAAAGGTTTTATTACATTAACATATATATATATATATATATATATATATATATATATATATGTATATTATTTGAAAGTAATAATTACAATTATGGTTTAGTTATGTCAAAAATTCTATTGTCTTCTTAATTCAAAATAATTAAATATATATAATTAGCTATACTTTTTGAAAATTCAAATTATCAAAAATTTCCATAAACACAGTGAAAAATCATTTAACACGAAATTGAGAGAGACAGAAATATTTTTTCGTATTAAAAAGGTATTCGAAAACAACAACAAAAAATCCCATATTCAACAAAAATAAGTTTATTTAAGTACATGTTATTTTCATATATATGAATATACGTGTTTTTAATAAAAAATCAAAGAAAAAAACATTCACATGAACTTAATGAAATTAATACAAGAATTTTTAAATTTTTGAAAAACAAAACATAGAGGGATTTTCTTCTTTTAACCAACAGCCTTAAGTATCTCCAACTTCATTTTATGCGAAATAGCAGTTTGCTTTTCCCCTGAGCTCTTTGCCATTGTGCTTGAAAAAAAAATCTTATAAAATAGAAAAAAAAGCAAGCAAAGATGAGATGTTTTTGTGGGGCATTTGTAGAAAGAAATTTAAAAGAAGTTTAGATACACGAAATTGACTAGTGTTACAGGTTACAGAAAAAAAATGCATGTAAATATATAGTAGTTTGTTGGGACAGTTGTAATATTTCGTATTAACCGATATTTCATGTACGTTAAACGTATACAGTGATTTTACCAAATCAAATTTTTAAAAAAAAAGTATTATTTATTCCGAATTCTTTAGAATGCATTAAAATAATAGTAGAAGAAAACAGAAATTTCTGATTTGTTGTTTTAAGAAAAATGAAATGCACATGATTTTTTCATCGATGCAATTAATCTATTTAGGATGAATATATTACTTTGAAATGTGTGTGGTTTTGTAAAAGTTAAAATTATACTGAATTTTTCCTTTTTCATCTAATTAAGCGCTTCTACCTGACTACACCAAAAGTAAATTTTAATGAAGTGAATATAATATATAAAATCATCTTTTATAAGTATAATTCCCTTAGAATCTTAAGATACTCATTAAAGCTTATAGATACAATCGAGAATCGGTATCAAGTATGATAAGATACGGTAAGAGAGAGAGGAACAGTAATCTGAAAAAAAGGAAAAACTCAAAAGAGCAATTTAATCGTCAATTACTTTAAGAATCCACGCATTTTTATTTTCTAATAAAAAAAAATATCAGCGGAAACTAATAAAAAAATAGTTGTAAAAAACGTATAAGAAGCTCTCATGGAAAAAGAAAAAAACATGTTGAACTTATTTAAGGGTAAAGATGTGTTCCTTAGAACACAAGAAAACAAAATTGTGATTTTACTCCCAAATAAAAATGTAAGAAAATATCGTCGTGAACTTAATTGTTCTAATAAAAGTCTTCTCGAGCTCCAAATGGAATTTAAAAATTAATTGTACGTAAGAAAATTCGATTGTTGCTTTCCTTTTGTTCTGCGCCATTAAATATTTCACTGACCTTGTTCCACTTCTTAGAAATATTTAATTTAACTTGCTACTTTCACAGAATAAGGTTGAAAGAATAAGACTTTTACTTGGTTTTTTTCTTACTATAGCTTTATATAATTAAAGTCACCAGTGTCTTCGGTGTTCTAATTAATATTGAAGCTGCTTCGGTAATAGAATCTAATTTGTAAAGTTGCCGCTTATAAAAGAAATTAAAGTTGAACTTTACGAATGGAAATGTTTCATTGCTTCGTTTGATTCCACTCTGCTTGGAATACGTTTCTGAATAAAGTTTCTGAACGATAAATTTAATTAACGAATATCAAATATTATTTAACTTTAAAGGCGAAAATGTAATTTATTTCGAATTTTCCATACTTCAGTGTAACATTTTACAGTTTTCCATACTGGGTTTCTTTTTTGTTATCATAATTGGATTTGCATTATACATGGTTAGCTTTAATTAAACATTTCGTTTCATGTAAAGTCAGTATGAAATATGCTTACATTTTTTTAAAAATGATTTTAGAATAAGTACTTTTTCATTCATCATTTTATTATGGTGTCTTACAATTATTTATAAAATAATTTCAAGAGAGAAAACAATTAGTTTATCTCTTTTAACTTGAAATATTCTTCAAATTGTTCATATTTTTTTTTCTAAAATAAATTATAATAATATTAAAAATGAAAGCTCTTCAGCTCTTAAAACAATAAAGAAGTATTGATTTACTTCTTTATTTTTTTATGTGTTAAAAATTACGTTCTTAATATAATAACTAGTAAATGTTTTTATTTTGTACTGTAAAATAGAATTGACAGAAATTATGGTCTAAACAACAGATACAATTTAGAGGAAAGTTTTATAGGCAGTATTTCAACTCTTGAAAATATTATCCTTTGTATAACTGCGCTTTCTATGGTAAGTGGAGCCTTACTAATTTGCAAGTAACGCCTTTCCTTGCATTATAATGACATTTCAATGAAACCTTGTCGAAATATTGACGATAGAGACAAGTTGGCATCATTTTGGCGACCAAATTTGGAAACTAGGCAACCATATGGATGCTTCTAGAAATTAATAGACAAATCTATAACATCATGATCTGGATTTTTCCAGAAAGCACGGAAGGTAGCGGGGATGATTCCTTAGGCAAACTGTTTTTCTTGGCGCTCCTTTTCAGTTCAATTTAACTTTTTACGACCCATTTTTGCAAACTATATACCCCTTATGTATAAATAAATTTATTACAGCATCATAAAAAAATCTTTTTATATACTCGTATAGGGAGAGATTTATTAATACGTTTGTTTTATTTTCACAAAAAGAGTGATACATATTAATCTTTATTCATTAAATAAATATAAGCAGTTTTTGTCCGGAATTATAGTTTAAGGTATCCTACTACCATAAAATCATGATTTTTTTTTAAAAAATTGACAAAAAAAATTTTATGATTTTATTTCAGGGGCCATCTTATTAGCTTTATAAAAATACCAAGGTTTTTACTTTCCATTCAATACAACAAAACCCAGAAGTGTTTTAGTAAAAGCGGATGCCATAATTTTACATAAGATGTCAAACTTTAAAAAGTGTTTTACACAAAAAGTGTTTTTTTTTTTTCGAAAATCTCAAACGGGGACAGCTATTGCTCAAAAAGTTTTTTAAATTCTGAAATTTTTTGTGTATGTTTTGTATAACAGTAGAAGTGTTTCAATCTTCTGATTTATCATTCACTGTTTTATTACAAAATTTACAGTTCTTTATGTAAATAGAATCACTGTTTTTTTTAAGCAATTTCGTGTAACAACTAAGATAAAATGCTCTAGTTTCTGTAAAACTTAAAATATCTCTTATCCTGAAGGTAATTTAAAACAGGAATAGCAAAGTAATACATAAAAATTGAGAATTTGATAATTTGTTCATTTACTATTTGTACAGAGCGGGCCCCGTTTATGCAATATTTTGTCAATTTTTAGCCATTTTTTCCCATTTTAGTAGTAATAACTTATTTTTCTCTTCTTAATTTTAGCCTTTTTTTAAAAAAATGTACTAAATAGATCTAAAAACCACAAAAAAGTTTCCATATCTCAATTTTTTTTTAAAAAGAATGCTGTCGCAAGAAGGTGGAATAACTTAATAAATATTTAATTTTTTTTACATTTCCTTACAGTTACTCGAAGAAACGTTATTCAATATTTAAATAGCTTTAATGTTTAAGAACTTTCTTCAGTACCCTGGTACATATTTTTTTTCTCATGATAGGTTTAAAATTGATGATAAAGTCAACTTTTTTAGAAATCATTTATTATTATTATATTATTATTATTTAAAAGCAAGTACAAAGAGGATTTTGTTGGGAAAAAAAGAAAAATCAATACGCTTAGAATATAATACATCTGATTGTTGTTCTTTCAGTGACAAAAAATAAAATAATTACGTCAAAGAGATTACAGAATATTCTATTAACAAGTAATATTTAACATTTTTCAGTGTACAAGAAACAATTATCATTTCAAATGTTCTTAAGGTATCCGACTACGTTCGAAACCATGATTTTAAAAAAGCGCAAAAATGGATAATTTTCATGATATTTAGTGTCAATTAGATTAGAATACATGTATAAAATTGTGCTAAGGACATTTTGACAAAAAAATTTATTTAAATATAATATTTTGGCAAAAAATTAACTTAGAATAACTTTTTTCAAAATGTTCTCCTTTGGTGAAAAATGCTTCTATTATAATAATATTTTGCCTGTTAATAGCTGGAACCTCTGTACAGAGATTCAACTATGACTTTTGGAAAATTCACATTATTTTCAGAGTTACCACCCAATGAAATAATTATCGGCGTTTTGTTCTTAAAATTTCTCCCCTCTGTTCTCGTAAGACATGGATAAACCTACTTCTAAGTTATATATTTCAAAAACTTTAGTTGAGCCTCTATACAGAGGTCTGAGCTATAGACAAGCAAAATATTACTATAATAGAAGCATTTTTCACAAGAGGAGAATATTCTGAAAATGGATCATTCTATGTTCCTTTTTTGTCAAAATATTGTACTTAAATAATTTTTTATTGTAATACTATTCTTAAAACAATTTTATATACTACATTTTCTAATCTAAGTGATACTAAATATCATAAATGTTATCCATTTATACACTTTTGCAAAATCACGTTTCCGAACGTAGTCGGATACCTTAAAACAAAGCTCTTTTTTATATTGAGAAAAAATTATATTTTCTTTGTTAAAAGATTAGAATATAGTAGACCTAATTAAAATAAATAACGAAAACAGGAAGAAAAGATCAAAGTAATGGTTTCACTAGTCGGCTTTCTTTTAAAAATAAATAAAAAAGTAGAAAAGTGAAAGAGCTTTTCTGTAAAACCAAACACTCAAAAACTCTTTTAATGACGTACATCATCAAATTAAGTAAAACAGAATGTTTCAATGCCTTGGATGTGTGATTCAATTTAAAATTCTGATTGAGAACAATGCTTAGAATTTCATTAAAACAACAGTGTTCCATGAGAATTTATGCTTCCTTTCTGTTATTCGGGGTAATTAGATTTGTCTTCTCTGTCTCTATTTTCAAGAAAAAGTTTTTCACCTAGGGAGACTTGAAATAGATTTTTCTTTAGCTAAAAGCCACTTTCTGAGCTTCTTGATGCCGAGAAACTAAATGGCTAACATGAAAAAAAAGTTCACAGACGTGATGAAGGGCTTGGAATCAGATTACTCGGGATATAAATTTGCAATTTAAGTCCTTTTTATCCCAGAAACATTAGCACCAGGTATAAAAATAAAGACATAGCTGCAAATTGTGAGTTAATTATGCTACAAAAATGTGCTATATTTTTTTTGTTTGATATAATTTCTAAAAATTATTTGCACTGGAGGTTTTTTTTTCTTACTAGAACATTCTATTTAACCCAGCATTCCTCGCACGAAAGAAACGAACCTGAATTTCACGCCCAGGGTGCCTCTGACCCAAGGATGTTTACATTCTGCTTTATCGTAAAATTTGTATACAAAGGTGAAAAAGAAAGAAAAGTAGGAAATACAATATGTTTATTACACTTTTTTTTAATTTTTATTACGGCATTCAGTACATTTGTGACGAGCCTTTACCGTGTTTTTCCTACTAATCCTCTCGTTGAATCTTTGGGGCCAGCATTGAGTTATTTCACAGTCAATCCTCTCAAGAAGAAACCTTGATATTCAGATTAGTTAGTAAATATTTCGTGGAGGTTTTGTATTTGCGAAGAAAAAGGAGAAAGGAAGCTGAGATGCTGAACACCGTGGGCTGATGGTGAGGGTTTAAACTTAGAAGCGTAATTATAGAACGGCCTTTTTAGCGAGTCAAAGAAATTAAGGAAGATTGAGATTCACAGGATAACGTTACTGAAAGTTATGCGGTTATGATTCCAAATTCTTATTTACATAGAATTTAGGGTTACGTTATATTACTCCTGATTTCCTTCCTAGCATAAGACTGTCTTTGAATATTTAAATTGATAATAATAAATTGGTTTTACTGTGGCTAGCTTGGGTCATCAATCAATACCTCCCAAAAATCTAGGTCGAGTAGATGAAGAGATGGTACCCCCGGGTAGGGGGGTATCACACATTGTTTATACACTCCTATAATCTTCGACTCAAGTGAGTCCGGAAATAGTTTTATACTATATCTCTCTCTATTAAATACTGCATCTGTTAAATTACTTAAATATCACAATTCTTCGTCATAACTACAATAATGCGTTATAAAATAAGAAAGACTTAAAAGCGTGCTCGTGCATTCAGAACTGTAACGACGATTCACGCAAGGGCATAACCGAAGAGGCGGTATCCAAAAAAATATTTATAGAATTCGCCTACAAGCTAAGGCCAATCAAAGGATATGATTTTAAAGTCAGCAACACGAGAAACTATCCATTTTCCAAAAAAATTTTGAAGGAGACCTAAAAAATCTACGACATACCCTCTGCGCGAGAAGCGCCGGGGTAGTTCTGTCGGTGGCAGCGGTAACCTAGTAGTTATGATCGTGAGCTTGTGGCCACAGTACCGCAGGTTCGAGTCTTGGTTCCACTGAAGACCTGCTATTGCGTAGAGGTGGCCGATGCACGATAAATCTGTTGAGGCATTGTCTTCCCGGTGGTGTGGTATTTAGGAGCGGGGGGGGGGCGCCAGATCAGATGTCATTCTCTTCACAAGACCGAGGTTCAAAATTACGAGGTCCATCACCAATAGCTCTCTTGCTGCTTTTTAGAGCGACGTCAGTGTAACTCTCCCTTACTTATATTTTTAATTAATGGAATTTTCTCATTGGATGGGAAGTGCCCCACTTACGAGGTACATGTGTTCAGATTGAAATTAGAAAAGAACTTTTCTACAAAGTTTGCTTGTTTTTGTGGTGAAGCTGTGTATTGTGTTTTGTGTGTATTCTATTTTTTTATTATGCCAGAATTTATTGTGCCCCCTTGTAGAGTTATCACGCCCCCCAAAGGGGTGGCATGCCCCACAGTATGAGAAACGCTGCTTTATACAAAATTTGTATTTTCTTCTTTTTGAATTAAAAACCACTTTTAGGAGAAACACTTTAAAACACCTTCCCTAAAAATTTCTAATTTTACCGTTAAAGATAATCAATAAATTAGCCTATAATAATATTTATGTTAATGAGAATAAACGAACTGATTTTAATACATATTGGGAAGGACCAAAATCTAAAATAAGATATTTAATTTTAATATTTTAAAATATTTCTTTACGCGCATCATCAGGAGTAATAAAAATCCAATTACTAATATCTAGCGGTAATTAGAAATAAATTAAATGGTCCGCTTAAATCATGTCATTTAATTCAATTAATCAAACAGAAAGAAAAAAGAAGTTTAATTAAAGAATCATAAATCAGTAATTGGTTTTGAAATGTTTGGGGGACAAAATAAGAAAAATCAAATTTACTTAACTTTGATGCATTTAATTTTTCGTATTTCTTAAGCCATTAAATTTAATTAAAAGTCATTACGCTTTTTTTGTTAATTTAGGAGATTTAAACTGTTAATTAGGAAAGTTGTGATAGAGCTTATGGAAGAATAATTTTGAGGTAATACGTGAATTTCTAAAATTTTGTTAATTTTAAATTATAATAATTTCTTTCAAAAATTTTGCGTTATAAAATGAAACTCTTACATAAAAATGTAAAATAAATTTTCTTTAATCCTCCCCCAAAATTGATTAATAAACTATTTTTAAGAAATTGTTGCATTTAGCAATATTATTCTTCTGTAATTTTGTAGCAATTGATATCGGTTATGAACGTTAAGCATAAATATAAATAAAAAAAATAAAAATTTTATTCAAGATATTTAAATAAAATACATACTTTTATAAATACTATAGAATAGAGACTTTCATATTAGAAAATCAATATGAGTACATTATGTGCGTGCTATTACGATTCGTAATCATGTTCTTAAATTACATATAAATACTTACGATTTATTGTAAAAATGTTATTGCTTGCTATAAATGACTATAACTATCTTACGCCAAAATCTTTTATTTAGATGTTATTTTATTTTTACACACACACACAAGCAAGAATCAAATGCAGGGAATAGAAAAATTATTATCGTGCAAAAAAGGTTTTTAAGTCGATCAAAGAAAGTATTTAGAAAGCACTTACGAAATATATAAAAAAGTTATCCAAAATTGCCGGAGGTGTGACATTTTAATTTACGTCTTTTTACTTTATAGCTTCTAAGCGAAATAATCATTAATAAAATGTGAAATAAAAAAAGGATTTATTTAATGAAGAATAATTACTATGAGAATTATTGAATTTGGAATACTTATAGTGTTTTTTCCCAACAAAATTTTAACCAGGGAGAAGTCGCGCCCTCAATACTAAAGTTAGTGGTCACGTGGGGTGACTCATTCACCCCAGTCCCTTTTTTTAATGATTATTTTAATTCTACGAAATAAAAATCGTAATAGCAGCGAATAATTTAAGAGAAAATATACTTGCTTATTTTTAACAACTGATCGATTTTTCTTTGATAATTTAAAAAATGCAATCAAGCTGGACTATAATGTTTGAAATGTGTGAAACTTTAATAAAAAACAGAAATCCCAGAATTTTTTGATAACATTACCGAAATGATATTTGATGGGAAGGCTCTCATACTTTGTTTTAGTTATTGTAGTTTTATTGTCCTTTGATGATTGACAAATAGCATGCTGAACTTTTTTTTTGCTTGTGTCTTTTTGATAGGGGGTTGTATCTTGTGGTGCACTTGTGGCTTCATATCTTTTTGATAGAGTTCTTTAGGTAGCATTCGCAAAATCTCCTTTCGACTCAAACATTTCATGTTTATCCCTTTTCTCAAATTTATAATAGCTATCATGATTACTATACATTATTTCATCAAGTTCCTCCTTGGCTGATCCATTTCTTTTTTATATCAGTTAATTTATATTTACAACCCTTTAAGACCCGAATTATTTTTATCTTCAAAAATTAAATTCTTCTGGTTATTAATACTATATGGACCTCAATGACATTGGGAAAAATAATAAAAAAATTCCCAGTCACTCCCCCCACCTGGAACGCAGTCGGTACCCGTATGATCATGCGGGTTGGGCGTTAGCGTTATCTGTGAAATAGGTCACCTATGAAATTTCACGAGTTATGCGTTTTTAGCTGTAAGTTGATAGAAGAAACAATCTTAATTAAACTAAAATTGTTACAAATAAGGAAATTATTGATGTATAATTAACTCTTTTATTAATTCATTATTTCTTTACTGTAAAAGTCTTTTGTTTTGTTTTTGACAAGTATAAATAATCATTGTATTTTTCACAACAGGTTTTCGAACTGCTTTCGTAGTTTTCAAATCTGCACTTGTGAGGCCTTGAAATGTCATCAACACATCAAAAATGGCTATACATGTCAAGTCTTTTTTCCTGGAATGGCCAGGATAAAAGCCGTGGCATGTACAACAGATGGATTATAACGCTTCGATCTTTTTGCGAATTACAACACAATTATCTTCACCATCAGTTAAAATACTTTTGATAGTAGGTGGAGAGGCTGATAACGCTTCAACTATCTCTAACTTAAATTTTAAGCAATCCATTTTGATTTTTAGAGGAATTTTATTTGATATTGCATCTTGTTTGCACAGAAACCAAGAATTTGCAACAGCTAAATCAATGTAATGAATGTTTTCTAGATACTTTTATGGCAAAGAATGATCCAAAATTGTCTTTTCATTTCAAATATTACCATGTGTTTCTTTATCGATCTCATATGAACTTGAATCTCCTTACAGTATACGCGATTCAAACGTTTTGTTCGCAGCATTGTCATCATCTGACAGATCACTAAGTTCAAAATTTGATTTATTTATCAATTGAAAAATTTCTTCTGTGAGAATTCTTCTCCTTTTAGACACCTGAAAAAAAATTTTGGTTAAAAGTTAACACAGTATTCCATGAAAAATAGTAAAATGTATCAGAAATTTTTTTATTATTTAAAAAATATATATATTTAAACCACACCATACTAATTAACAACGGAAAACCCAGATTTGAAAAGGGGGCCATCCTTGACAACCCCCAAGAAAATTTTTATTAATTTTATAACTGTATATTTCATTTTTATGTAGGCTCTCATCAAAATTATTGAAACTGAAAAGAAAATTCGTGTTGCAAGTACTTACCTTTACAGCTGCAGTGGCTCAAGTAACGCCCAACCCGCACGACAGTGTGGGTAGCGCCCCCTTGGGGGCGTGACAACTCTACAAGGGGGGCGCGACCATTTTGAAAAGTCGAGAACAAAAAATTATTTTTAAAAAATATTAATTTACTGAAAGTAAACAAACAAAATACATTCTTACATAATAAAAAATAAAATACACATTTACACTGATATACTACACTTATAAATATATCAGTGCTGCATAATGTATTTTATAATTAATTTAACAATACTAAGTTAAAAACAAGTTTATTAAATACCGGTGACCCCATGGGCTTGTCACTTATCTTGATAATTTTTGTACAGTTTATAATTAAACCTTAAAAACCTTTAAAGATCAAAAGTTTCGCAATTCGCTTCCAAATGCCAACCATTTTCCACGTAGGCACGCGTATGCGGGGAGGGGGAGAAATAAAGAAGCGAAAATAATCTAAAATAAGTAAATCCTTCGCAAACATTATCAAGGTCATTTTATTGCATTCCAAAGTCTTCGGAATAATTTTACGGATAGCAGTGCACAGAAAAGATCGTACTTCGGAAAGACGTATTTATACGTCTGAGAAAATAAACGCTTTGGCTTAGCGAGGCGTTTATATACACAGGGGGAGGGGTGCTTAAGAGGTTAAAGTCGTATCGCAGTTTTAGCGATATTATAGTATTATTGAGTTCAGTACATTGTTATTGTATGAAGGAGGGTGGGGGGGGCAAGAAATTATGATTAAATATTGGGTCGCGAATATTGCAACTTTGAGAAGCACTGAGGTAACGAAATCCCTAGTGGTATTTGAAAACAAAGCTATATTTTCCAGCTAAAAGTAAAACATGGTCCACAACGATTGTCTGTTGATAAAAAGTAACCCTTTACACTTTCTGCAAACCGGCTCAATCCTTAGATTTGAGATTTTCTTACATACGACTATCCCATGTGAGTGAGTGAATATTAACGTCGCACTGTTCAGCTACACGAGGGCTTTTGGCTACGGACCACGTAATTTTGAACCATGGTCAAGTGACGTGGACGACACCTGAGCTGGTAATCCCCTCTCCTAACTACCACACCACACCACACCACGGAAGGACGTTTCAGCTCTCGACAGATTTAACGTCCATAGCTGCCCTACACGGTGGGTCTTTAGTGGTACTGGGCTCGAACTCGTGACAAAGCCAGCCACGATCCGATACCGATAACAACAGCTGTAAATCGACTGCCAGTTTTTAACAACACTCGCTCCGTGTTGCTAATCCTACTTTGGTGAATGCTCACCAGGTGTCACAGTTGTTACTTTTTTTTATAGCAGGAAAATTCATCACATGAAAATAACTACGGAAATCTTAAATACCTATTAACAATTTAAAACCAATTGAAGAAAAAGTGTTTTTTATTCAATTCTGACTTTTTATTGCAAGGCGTCTACTTATTCGATTATTTTATTATTAAGTATTTTTCACTGTAGTAAAAATTATTACTTACTATATTCTATCAGTCTGAAAAAAATGTCAAACTCATTAAATCTTTAATTAAGTAGAAGAGAGCAAAAAAAAGAAATAAAATACACGTTAGGTTATACATAATTAACGACGCACATTTTTTATTTTTAATTATAATAATACAGCATCTAAATAATGTAATAATCCTAATATAAATAACAAAGTAATTCAAATATACTCATTAATTATGTTTCAATCTAATAGGTACACCATTTTTTTTAATGTAAATGAAACTTTCTTATGCATTATTCTCTTGCTATTTTCTTACTCGATTTTAAATTTCTGACAGAGCTCTTGTGAAAAAAAAAAAGCATAAATAATAAGGACTGTAAACAGCTATTTTCTGATATAAAATGCTTGAAATTCTCCTAAGAGAAAAAAATATTTCCCCTCAGACTGGAAATAAGAAAAAGGAAATGCAATTATTTCTACAAACAGAACGGAAACGCAGCTTCCTCCAACTCCATCACGCTAATCAAATTCTTGTTAGTTCACGATCCGGTGTTAAAGGTGAGTGAAAAACTGAAAGAGATCGATGTCTACTTTCCTGTTGTTCTAAGCCAATAAAAATTCCTCTGAACCTATCTTCCGTTCCTCTCTTTTCTGTTTTCCCATGTACTCTCAGAACAAAGTCTAGGGCTTTAATTCTGTCCTTAAGTTTTATTTCTCTAATCTTAACTTTATATTGTTAAGGTTTCCAAAACATATTCTAGATTAAGTTAAGGTATGGTAACATAAGAAAGAGGGAAAGATTACAGTTTTACAATATGTAAATTAAATTTGACTACTTTTTAAGGAAAATGAGATCCAGAATAGCATGCCATAAGAAGGGTAACTCAGGTGGTCACATAATGTCACTCATATACTTGATTTGTTAAAATTATACACAGAATGACTAGAAGTAACCTACAGTCGCACAATATAGAAAAATTTATTACACCGCGGGTAATGACTGCATGCCTTTGAAAAACAAAGACTCAATGGGATTTCTGGAACCACCCTTTTTACACAAAGATCTTATGACCCTTTGCTACAGAACTGAAGGAGAATTCGCAGCTGGACACATACACCTATACCTTCCAGAACCTTAATTCCCCCAATGAGTTATGCGCAGCAATAATTACTGCCGGTATGTTTGCTAAGTTGTCTCAGTATGGTGTTGTTGATGTGGTCCATTGTTTGCTATGACCAACCAGCTTGATGTAACCAGTCTTGCTTCAGAACATTCAACAGATCCCTTGCCTATGTTTATTTCTAGAAGGGAGTAAGTAAAAAAGAAACTCAGCGTACTGACATCTTTCAGTGAATAATTTTCCACACGAAGCCATTACTAAGAGCAGTCTACTTTATGATCATTTGGATTGCACTTTTTTGGTCAAATAGGATAAAATGATCTACTTCAATGTAGCAACATCGTCTATGAGTTACGTTCTTAGGATCATCTGTGAGAGTCAAGTGGCCAGTTTGAAAATTCTTTTCCAACATTACAATAATTTTTATAACATGCTCTTATTATAAATGAAGCCATTATTTCATCAGAAGATTTCTGAGTAATGTAACCTTTCAAATGCAGAAACTTAATCACACTATCTTCATCATAATATGGACTGCTTGACTCTGTGGCTTCTTGAAACCAAGTAAATCCATATTGATAGCTGAAGTTTACAACAATAAGTGCTTACGGATCAATACAGAATAAATTCTATCCAAATATCTCACTAAATTTAGTGATAATTAAAACCGGATGATACACCTACATACATATACGAAGAGAAAGAGATTCTAAATTATTGTCTTCTCAATTGTATAATTGTGAGTTAATTATTTTCATTTCAGGTATCATTTTATAAAAATAATGAGGATTGTTAATACAGGTTATTCAACTGCATAAGAACTCATTTTGTATATGGTTAAACATATATTACACGAATCATTATGGGAGAATTATAAAGATCATGTGTGTTTATTGAAGTAAATAAGTACTGTGCATTTAATTAAACATTATTTTCATATTTACACAACTCGAAGAAAATACATCAAACACATATTATGTGAAAAAATAGAATCACTGCATATAAATTCGTCGCACAATTCATTAAATTCGTAATGTGAAAAATGCATTAGAAATGTATTTTTTTTCTTGAGATCAATTAGTTCTAATTATTATAAATCTAAATTAGTGAGTTTCTCTAAGAAATGCGATTAATTTCAAAAGATTAATTGCCTTTATTCTAAAAATTTTTAAGATAAATCCATTTAATTAAATAAAATATCATTCAATCTCTTTTGAAAACATTTTCTCTCGCAATCTGTATTTATCCATTAATTCTTACATTTAGAGGGTAACTGACATTAAACATATTAATCTAACAATATTTTTATTTCACTGTAAATTAATGAAACATTTATAATGAAAATCAGTCAAAGTAGTCTTTTCTCGGTTCAAACTCAATGATCGAATTTGTGAGGTGGTTAAAATATTGATTTGTATTACAGTTGTGATAAACAAGATGAAAATTATTTTCACAGAAACGAGTTTAAATTAACAAATGTATAAAGTTAATCTTCAAAATTGATTGTTTATTAGTAATCTGTAAATTTTTATTTATTATATGATTGCATGAGCTTAATTTAGTACTATGTATTAATCCTACATTAGTAGCCACGCCGACTATAAATAGTAGCCGTTCTCTAAAACTGGATCAGTTTCGGCTGTTGAGGAGAATGAGAGGTTGCTTGCAGATAACATTACGTCAGCGTTTTTCAAACTGTGGGGCGTGCCCCCTTGAGGGGCGTGATAACTCTACAAGGGGGGCGCGAGCATATTGAAAAGTTGAAAACTAAAGATTATTCAAAACATTATTAATTTACTGAAAGTAAGCAAACAAAATACTTTCTGACATAATAAAATATAAAATACACCTTTACACTGATATAATACACTTGTAAAAGTATCTGTACTGTACAATGTATTTTATTATTAATTTAACAATACTAAGTTAAGAACAAGTTTGATAATTACCAGTGACCCTATGGGCTTGTATTAACATTTATTTTGATGATTTGTACGGTTTATAATTAATTGCTTAACTGTCGATTAAAAGTTAAGCGATTTGGTCCTCAATGCCATGGTTTCCACGTATACGCGCGTATTTTGATGTTTTTTTGAGGGGGGGGGGTGAGGAGAAAAGGAATAAATAAGCAAAATCCTCTGAAATAAGTAAATCCTTCGCAAAGACTGTCCAGGTCATTTTATTGTATTCCAAAGCCTTAGGAATAACTTTATGGATAACAGTGCGCAGAAAAGATCGTACTTCGGAAAGACGTATATATACGTCCAGAAGATTAATGCTTTGGCTGAGCGAGACGTGTATATACGTCGGGGCACACAAAAGGCTAAAGTCGTACTGTAGCTTTAGTGTAAAAGTATAGTATTATTGAATTCAATAGGAGGGGGTGCAATGAAAAAGAGGATTGAATATTGGATCGCGGGTATTGAAAGTTTGAGAAGCACTGCATTACGTACTTGTATTTTTAGATATTGATAGTTGTGTCTGAGTGCTGTAGGAGGTGTTGACTTTTAATAAATTCAAACGTTCTGGTCATGGTTAATTGTTTTCATTTAAAGTAATTTTCCAAGTCCCATCTGTTTAAAGACGGATTTCTTTGGATTTAGATTATTGCTCTTAGAAAACAAGCGTTAAAAAAACGAAAACAACATTTTGGAAAGCACTTGCAGAATTATTAATTTAAGTCGAAGGATGCATGCATAAGGCTATGTAGCAAGCGTTAGATATTAAACTATTTAAATATTATCAGATTTATATCCTTCTAATGTTGAAAAAAAATCAGTACATAAAATGGATACCGAAAAAAGTGAAAACAAACTCATTGCAAATGAATTGAAGAGTAACAGAGTTTCTTTAATTAGTATGTGTATATTGAAAGTATTTGCATCATATACATGAGTGTGTGTGTGATACATCATAAAAATTATTTTTTTCTATTTTAATAAAATCATTCTATTTTATAATCGGTTTGTTCTTATAAGTTATATGCAGCCATTAAAAAGAAACCTACTTTGTAAGAAATATTATTAAATTACAATTTTTTATGATCAGGAAGTAGATTTAATCCATATAACTTATAAATACAAACTAAATTGTAGTGTAATAATATATCCGATAAATAAAAAACTAAATAGAAAAAAATTATCTAATATCAAATCAATTTCCAGTAAACTCATGAAATATAAATACAAATACCCTGAGATGTCTAAAAACTATCCGACACTGAAACTTTCCTTAATAGTGATGATGATGAAAAATCTGATAAAAGAAAATCGCTGTTTCACAGTAAAAAAAAAAGATTACTAAAGAGTTGGTATTAGTAAAGATTTCCTACATGCAATTTTGCGGGTCGATTTGAACATAGGCAAAGTGCTTGCGGTATTTTTGTCCAAGTTGCAGTCAGTAGAAGAGAAACAATTCGTCTTTTTGGCGAAACATGAGATTTTCAGCCCACAAAATATTTTCAATTGTCTTCTTATTTCAATCCAATAATATATACAAATAAAGAGAAAGGTTACCATCTTGAGACTATTATTAACCCAGAAGGCTTAATCTTAAGGCTAAGATTATGTTATGTTGTTATGTTAAGGCTATTACATTGTTATGGATATTCTACTTTGACCGATATTGTCTTACTATATCTTTACACACGAACTGTTTAACGTTAAGTTAGAATTATACAAGGGGTGATCGCACAAATGAAAAGGTACGAAACGACACGGTGGGTAGAAATGTAGGCTTTATTCAAAATATACACCATAGGCCTGAGCACAACGATCCCACTGATGAACAAGCCGAAGGATTCCTTGTTCCCAGAATTCCTGTGGCTTTGACGAGACCCAGGCCTTCACAGTGCCTTGAGCACGTCGTCCGAGTTGAAGCGCTTCCCTTTTAGGTGTTTCTTCAATGGTCGTCCACCTTGTCGATGAGATCGCTCGTGATGACAGTGTTTGCCTGGCCTGGTCTCTGGTCATCACCCACACTCTTACGGCCTGCACGAAAACGGGCACTCCATTTTCTGACAGACTTGTCAGAGACACATTTCTCTCTGTAAACGGTCACCATCCACCGATAAATAGCTGCCGGTTTCTCAACTGCCGCTGTCAGAAATCGGATAACACTTCGCTGCTCCTCAATCGTCGAATTTTCCAACGCGAACGCCATCGTATCCTCTTACGGAGTGCATCATCATCTGGACGCCGCTTTTTATAAGAGCCTTTGCTCTTTCCTGCGCATGCGGGCACCCACGCGTATGATCCGATCCCAGTCAGAGCCTCCAATGGCATCCCGAGATGTCTCGCTACATTCTCCCATGGCGGAATATGCAAATATTTAACTGTTTCATTTTTATGTCGTTTCGTACCTTTTCATTTGATCACCCCTTGTAGTAATTTAGTACACTATTAATGACTGTATGCGTGAGCATATGTTGTGTTTTATAAGTAAATATATATTTAAGATATAGATAAAAAAGGGGCAAATGATTTTACTTTTATTTTTACACAGTAGCTGAAACTTTAATTTACCTTTTAACATATTTTCGAACAAAATTTAAGAACTAACTTCATTGATGTTCTTATCTTTTTGTGTAGTACTGATCTTTGACATGTTAATTTACAAATGTGTAAGAGCAACTCATAAGCAGTCTCGTCTAGATTCTCTTTGTATCTCGGCACAGTCGGCTTAAAATCTTAAATCTTTCGACACAATACATCTGGAGGAAGAACACTGTCTTAATGTTTAGTTATGTAGAACATTTGTAGCCTACTGTGAAACCAGTTGCGATGATGTAGTAATTCTATCACAAATTCCCAAATAATACTTTTAAAACTTGAAGAAATTCTTTGAATAATTATTAAATAATATAGCATCAGCTTTTTTTTTTTTTTTTTTTCTCTTACTTTTCTCTGAACTTTTTGTGCCAGATCATCACTTCGTTCCTAATCCTGTGCACGTTTTGTACACTTATTTTAAAATACTCTAATCCCTTTTCTTTCTATGTCAGCGTCACAGCTTATCCATACACTTTAATAACTTGCCTATGTTCTCCACAGGTATTCAGGTTTCTCACATTTAAAAAATAAATAACAACTCGTGTTATACAAACAGCAACATTTTCGGTTGACTGCTGCATTTTAAGTAAGTATAAGCAAGTACGAACGGTAGCAATTGCCTACGTAATGTCATCTGTGTCTAGATAACAGAAGTACATACAGATATGCATG
>BMAV01023785.1:0-40639 GCA_019973955.1 Trichonephila inaurata madagascariensis
TTAGATTAGAAAATGTATATAAAATTATTTTAAGAAAAGTATTACAATAAAAAATTATTTAAGTACAATATTTTGACAAAAAATGAACATAGAATTACCAATTTTCAAAATATTCTCTTCTTGCGAAAAATGCTTCTATTATAAAAATATTTTGCCTGTATATAGCTCATACCTCTGTACAGAGGCTCAACTAGAATTTTTGAAATATATAACTTAGAAATGGGTTTATTCACGTTTTACGATAACAGAGGGGAGAAATTTTAAGAAAAAAACGCTGATAATTATTTCAAATGATTGTAACTCTGAAAATAATGTGAATTTTTCAAAAATCGTAGTTGAGCTTCTGTACAGAGGTCTGAGCTATATACAGGTAAAACATTATTATAATAGAAGCATTTTTCACAAAAGGAGAATATTTTAAAAAAAGGTTATTCCAAGTTAATTTTTAGGCGAAATATATATATATATATTGTATTTAAATAACTTGTTGTGTCAAAATGTCCTTAAAACAATTTTATACATCTATTCTAATCTAAGTGACACTAAATATCATGAAAATTATCCATTTATGCGCCTTTTTAAAATCACGGTACCGAACGTAGTCTGATACCTTAATCCGAATTACTGTTAATCGGATGAAATAAGTAACAACAACAGAATAATACTTAGATATTTGAGTTATAAAAACTTAATTGTTTTTATATCAAAACAGTAGTAAATTCGTTCAAATTACTGGTGTAAACAGCTGGTGTCATTAGAGTTCACTAATAAAACGTAGAAACTAAAATTAAAGCTATAAATTTTAAAAAGTCGAATGAGTATTTTTGACTAACAAAAAAAAATTAAACAGAATAATCAATTCAAAGAAATCTCTAAAAAGTAGTGCGATTTTACATAAATTTCAACACACACTTATCTTCATTTGGAATCCATTTTCCTTCATTATCAGCAAAAAGTAATGATTTTTATAGCATGATGATTGTGTATTCTAAACAGTAATTCAAGGCATTTCTATAGTTAATCTTTCGTATTCTAAAACTTTAGAATAATGGAGAACTAAAAATTGAATTTAGATTATTCAAAGAAATGAAATTAAAAGAAGTACATCTCTGCCTAATATCATGAGTTAAATTTATATATATAGATATATATATATATATAGATATATATATATATATATATAGATATATATATATATAGATATATATATATATATATAGATATAGATAGATATATATATATAGATATATATATATATATAGATATATATATATATATATAGATATAGATAGATATAGATATATATATATATATATATATATATATATATATATATATATATATATATATATATATATACGTTTAAAAGGATAACAATTTAAAACAATTGCTTCAAATAAGCACAATTTATCAATCTCCTCCAAAACGATTTATTCATTTATTCTGTAAGCTTCAAGGATTGATTATATTGAATTCTTTCAACAACATTTGGAATTAAATTGAATTTAACTTTAATCAGCCTGAGAGTAATATCAAAAGAAAAATTGGGGACAATTTTTTTTATTAGTTCCAGAATTCCTATTGTATGAAATAAAACTTAATCTAAACAATGATGTCGTTTAGATATTAACTTCAATATCCTATTAAGTTCGACAAGATTACAATACGCTCTGTTTACTATTTCCTTATTCAGGAAGATAATACAGAAGTCGGTTTCTTTTAAAGTTTCTAATGATCATTTGACATGAATTATCCAAAATTGGATACATAAAGTATTGAAATTATAGGGAAAAGTGATTGAAGATATAGCAAGGAATTTGGTTTCATCTGATTATTTCAGAAAAACCAAGACAAAAAAAAACTTAATTCAAGTATTATGATAATTTAATTTGAAGTATTTGTGAGAGAGACATTTCTAAACAAGAATTGGTTTTGATTTTTAATGCATTGCTTGTTAATACTTATCAATTAAAACATTTATTGTCAAAAAGCTGATTTTGAATATTTGTAGATAATTGATTTAAGATTTGGATTTAAAAAGGCATCATTCTTGCTGATTAATTACTATTTTAGCAAGTCTTGATTGCAGAGAGCTATTTCGTGAGGTTTCCTTTTGAAACTAATGTGGGGTAATGTTCTTTAAAATTTTACTTAAAGTTTGACTGCCACCTCCATACAGCGGATATAGAATGTGCAAATTAGTCAAATTAGTTAAGGTATAAAAATGATTGAAAAAGAGACTGAGGGTGAGAATGAATAGCTGATAAATGAGAAGGCTGTTTTATATGGCAGCGAATGCTGGACAATTGTAAGAACCTTCTCCTTGATTATCAGCGTGAGCTAGAGGTGTAGGAATAAATGAATGATGGAAGCTGCCATAATCTTAATATTATTTTATTAAGATCTTAACTTAAACCAATAACAGATTAGATAATAATATGATATGTGAGAGAATCTACGGGGGCTAAACACACAATATATTATACCGAAATAACGTAACCAGGACCACTATCATTAACTAACACGCCTAAGCTCAATTTCACAAAGCGAACACAGATCCAAATATTTAAATGGTCACTCCTACCTTTTAATGTCCAATGAAGTCTCAATCTATCTGATCCTAGCTGAAGTTGGTAGTGGTTCACTGGCGTGCGGTATGCACCTTGACTCACAAAGGCCTTCTGTCACGGGTAATCTCTTTGATCGTCCTTTAACTTCTTGAAATACTCTTCACACTTGCCACGTGAATTAACATAATAATTCCCAAATGCCACATCGTTGCTCTAAACTTCTGTCATTTAAAAGCTTCCTAATTTGCATCTTTCCTTCCACAGTTTTACTCTCGCTATTGAAAAGACTAAGCATTTATTCTGGCTCCAAAGAACCCAAAAGGACATGTTAATGAAATAACGCGTGAGCCCGTCACACAATTAGAAGACGAAGAAAAACTGATGACTATCATGAGAAAAATCTTACGAAAAAATTTTAGTGTAGTTAGAGAAAACGGAATCTGGAGAATACGATACAACCTTGAACTTTAATCGAAATACAGAGAACCCAACAATGTCAAAGTGATCAAGGGTTCCCAAAATAAGGTGGCTGGGACATGTATTTCGATATAGGTATGAAAATCAGGTAAAGAAAATAACTTTCCAAACTCCAGAGTGGAAAAGGAAAAGAGGAAGACCAAGAACAAGATGGATGGATAAAGTAGAAAAGTGGTTGAAGGACTTGAGAGTTAACCGATGGAAGAACATAGCATCAAAATGATCAAGACAGTCTAAGCCAGCGATACTCAACCTGCGACCCACCGAGCCCTTTTAAGTGACCCGGTCATGGCCTATATTGCCTGAGAAATCTCTTGGCTTTAAGAACGTTGTATTATAAATTTGGTGGAAATTCTTTGTCAAGAAATCAAATGCATCAATTTTTTCTTTTGCTGTTGGTGTTTGACGGCTTATCGCGCTTCCATTTCATTGTACCTTAGTTCTTGAGGCCGAAAAGGGCAAATTCTTTCCAACCTAATCCAGAAGCTGCTTCGATTAAGTGCAAATTAAGAACCCAAATAGCAGTAGTTTAGCGTAAGCAGGGTGGCCTTTGGGAAGTGGGATTATGCTAGTCTTTGTGTAGGTTAGAGTGTTATAGTTAAAAGTGAAAAGTTATCCGATAATTCAAGCGGTTCAGCTATCCATGCCAGTACGTTCAAGTCAAGGTATTACAAATTCCACGCTGAGATAAAGAAAAGTCATTTAAGATTCGAGTGTGTTGCTGCTACCTAGAATATATAGGTAGGATTGGTTCTATTAGATACTAAGAACTATGTATATACTAAAGTTAGGAGTCGCTGGTAAAGTTAGATTTAGTGATCAGGGTCACGCGCTTATTTGGTAATACGTATTGTGTGTTTCTTTCACCTCAGATCCGCTAAGTTAAAATATAAATATTATCATTGTATAGCTTTTGTCAAGATCTTAATAAAGAGATATTAAGATTATGGCAAGTACCATATTCTTCATTCCACTCCCCACATCTCTAGGTCACGAGGATAACTTAGAAGTAAGGCATCACCCACGGGCTAATGCGTTACAGGTGTCAAATGGGTACGAATTGATATTCTTTTTCTGTTTGAACGGTTACGGCACAGGAGCAACAGAGACAACAGTGAAGTAGCGACAATTTAATGTGTGTGAAACTCACTTTAACAATCTTCATTTCAGTAAAGGAAAATATATCGTTTCAAGACGATTGGGATATTGACGAGTTTTGTTGTGAAAATCGTAACACACGATCAGTAATTGTTTGATTTTGTCGTATGCTTTATTTGAAACATACCAATAAACAGGAATCATTCAATGACACTTTTCTTCGAAGATCTCTTGCAAGAGGGTATAAATAGGCTTTCTTGAATATTCTTTGCAACAGCAACAAAGTGTTTTGTCAGGGATAATATCACATCGATAACAAAGACATTCTATGAAGTTCGTTATATTACTAGTAATTATATGAAACCGTTTACTGAGGAAGACATTGTGAAGGAGTGTTTCTAAATGTCTTAATGTTAGTGGCAAAAATAAAAATATTAACCCCGCGGTCACTATGCCTGTTTTTCTACCGTTTAAAATACCGCGGGTGTAGAGAACACCCCAAACTTTTAACATATGTATTTAATTATGAAAAATAAAATTAAGCTTCACAAGTGATACATATTTATAAAGTACAAGATGTTTTTGTATTATACAAATAAAAATATTAAATTTAATTACATAAATAGACTAACATTAATTTAAACTAAACATAAATAAAATTTTCATTTTAAAACACATAATTTTATATATATTTTTCGTAAACCAGTATATATATATAAAAACGTATATACCAGTAATAAATATACTTTATAATTAATGAGATAATGATATAGAAAGTAGAAAAAATAATATTTTAATCATTTTCCAGCATTCAGAGCAGACTGTATACACAAATGCTCAACTTCATCGGGAGTTCTCAGCCCCTGATAAAATCCTTCTTTGAAGTTCATTACATTCCAATCATTCTAGAAAAAGGAAATGCATTAAGTCTGAAGGTTCAATGACCCAAAACGGGCAGCGCTACAGAAAAAGTCATGGTTCTGCACATTCTTTTAAAAATCCTGGGAGGATTTTCTTGTTGCTGGGGTGTACAGAATACCCCGCGCGAGTGATCGCGGGTTAAAAATAATAATTAAAGAAAGCAAAACAGGAGTTATAATAATTGGATCAATTTTATACATTTTAAATTTCCAATGTTACCCTATTCCTAAAGCAAAGTGTTCTCCCATTTATCCTTTCATGTTGGTGGCTTGCGTAAAATAACTAACATATGTATGCGGCCCGCGGGAAATAACTGATTTATGTATGCGGCCCAGCAGAAAAAAAGGTTGAGTACCCCTGTTCTAGTGAGAAGTTAATTCAAATCAGTCAATCAATTAAGTTTCTTTATGGGTGGCGATAAATCTTTTAATTCTATCAATGATTGCAATTTTTAAAAAATGGCATTAAATACTAAACTTGAGATTCTATTTGGACACTCAAACATAATATGAACTTATTTTTTACTATTTGTCCCTAATTAACAATTATTTGTGTATTTTGATGCATTTCTATAGTATGAAACATTCTAGAGCTAAACATAAAAAACATGAATAAATGTTCTTTGTATAGTTGAGTAAAAGCGATCCTCATCTCTTTCAGATTAAATATCTTAAGTAAATAAGTTTTAAATAATCTTGAAACAAATATAAGTTTATATTTATATGTGTAATACTCCTTATTTGAACTCACGGGTAAAGCATACAAATATGTATGGTAAAACCAGTTGGGGTCAGAAAACATTGCAGACGCTTATACTTCTATTCCAATTTAAATTACCGCTCTATTTCATTAACGTTTGCTTCTTTCTAGTGGACCACGGTCACTAAGTGGTGACGCTAATGTTTGACGATTGAAGGTTTAGTCGCATTTTGATTCCTATTTCAGAAACAAAAATGAGGTTGCTGCATGTTTAGCGGAATCGGACCTCGAGCTGGTGGAACTCATACAGTGTGATGTGGAAAATAAGAAAGAAATAAATCAACTCATGATTTGATAGTGGTTCAACATTAAAAATCCATCTTGATTAGCCACTGATGTTTAATTAAAATTTAATTTTCCTTCTGAAGATATAATAAGTATTTCTAATATTATAAGTATTCAAACAAATCTAGATAATTAAAAATCCTGACTAAGAATTCACTTATAATAAATAATATTTTTAAACTTGGAATTTTTCAGTGTTTTTTCCTAACACACATTAGATTATTTTAATATAAAAATTCTATAAATAAAACAGTAATAAATCACACGAATATGCTTCAAAAATATTTAGCTCCATGTATAAGATGACCCAGAAAACTTCTGGGTCTTATGGAACGTAAAAAATGAAAATTTAGTGAAGAAAATATTTTATAGGTAAACCTCTGAATAAATAATTATTTTGAACATGAGATACAAAATATCGATTCTCTAACTCGGGTTGGTAAACAATATTTTTCTTATTCCGCAAACTTTACATCGTGCTTCTTAGGAAGAAAAGATTATTTCTTAACGCATTAGCTATCGTTTGCATGGGACATACAACTATCTTGGTTTAAATTAAAAATTGTTTGGATGTAGAAAAGTTACAGAATATATATAAGGAACAAAACTACAGTTTGCATCTAAAAGCCACCTAAAATAGTGGTATAAACATTATATTATAAGTTTTAAAAGACTAAATTTTTTTAAAGATATTGGAGAGAGGAGATATTGACATAATTTTATTTTTTTTATTCTTTAAACCCTTATTTATATTAGAAAAAAAAATTTGAACATCAAAAAAGTACATAGAAAAAAATTAAGGTATCTGTATCGTGTGTGTGTGTGTGTGTGTGTGTGTGTGTGTGTGTGTGTGTGTGTGTGTGTGTGTGTGTGTGTGTGTGTGTGTGTGTGTGTGTGTGTGTGTGTGTGTGTGTGTGTGTGTGTGAATGGAGTGAGTGAGTGAGTGTGCTGTGAAGGGAGTTAGTGAGTGAGCGTGATGTAGTGGTGTGAGGAGCATAGAGTGTGATGTGGGGAGGAGCGAGTGTGATGGTGATATGATGTGAGTGAGTGAGTGTGATGTGAGTGGATGTATGTGATGTGAGTGAGTGAGTGAGGTGATGTGATGCGATGCGAGTGAGTGAGAGGATGTGATGTGATGTGAGAGAGTGAGTGGATGTGAGTGAGTGAGTGAAAAAGGAACAAATAATTGAGGCATTACTTTTTTTGTGATTTCGATATTGACACATGTCAATATAAATAGTGCATGTTATATAGTAAATAGTGCATGATAATATTTATAACAGAATCCATTTACAACAGAAAAGAGGAAAACACACACACACACTAAATTTTACATATTTCCTATAAATTTAAATTTAGCTCTTTTGTTACAAATATATCTTAATAATTCTGACAAGCAATTTTTCAAACTCTCATTTTCAGTGTTCCCAGCGTTGTGTCTTAGTAGTAACATATACATAAGCTTTTTTTTTCTTTCAAAAATGAAACAATAGCAAAACACATCCATGATTTTTCGTGAATAATTAATCCATTGAAGGATATTTAAATTAAGGTATTCCTTCCAATCAATCATATGCTCTGTCCCACTTCTTCAACAGAAAATAATAATAATAAATTACACCGAAGATACATTCAAGAAAAGAACCATAAAAACAAAAGAATGATAAATAAAAGTAAATGAATCAAATTTTCTCCACGTTTCGAGTGAAAAATAAATTTAAAAAATAAATATAGAATACGTATTTAGCGAGATAACATATCTATAATCTTTATAAATATATAACAATGCTAAATAATACAGTTTTTTTTAAACTGTATAACAAAAAAGCAACAGATACGATAACTATAAGTACAGAGTTTTAAAAACTTAAAATAAAACTCACAAGCTCAAATATGTAAAAGAAGCATAAGAATATAAAACTAATGATATTTAAAAAATAACAATCATTTTCTTGCCATAACATGAAGGGATAAGTAAAAGCACGAGAATCCATTAATAAAATAACAATTAACAAGAGGACGAAAGAGAGTAAAAAGTTAGCAAAAAAATAATTTCCGAAACAAATTAATTGATAGGCAATTTATAGCACAAAAGGGAAACATAAATTAAAAAGTGGGTACTTGGCCCAAAAATAATGCAGATAAAGATAAAAAGGAGTTAAAAAGTAGAAGGAAAATAAAAACTCACCATGTAGATAATAAGACTTAATGTTCTAGAAAAATGTGCCAATTAATTATTGACATCGAATTACAAATAGAAGTTTTAAAACAAATATAAATAAATATCTCTCTTAAAACTAATATAAATGAATAACTGGGTGTGGTTTAAAAAGAATATCTTCAAAGTATTACAAAGACCGCATCAAAAAAAAATATTTCGATGTAAATAAAGATTAAGGATGCGTGAATTATGAAATAAGGGAATTAAAAAATACAAGGATTTTTATTTTTGTGAAATGATTCTGAAAAATATTTGAAGCAATTTTACAGATACATTTAGACTTATTTACCTGTTTCGAATAATTTTTTAACGACGCACTTTGAAGAAAAATGAAAACTATTGGCAATGTGAACAGCGTAATTCCAAACCACAATCAAGTAACGAGGACAGCACCACTCTACTCTCCAAAGTTCACACTATGTTAACTTGAAGACATTAAGTCTACACAGAGATTTAAAAAACAAAATCCCTTCAACATATATGGTTGGTCTTAAATGGCATCAGGACTCATTATGTTGTCCATCATCAGGACAACGTAACGAACCATGTGGTCGGAGCCCTGATTATTCAGTAACCCAGTGCTTCTGGAACTTTCGATACTTGCGACCAATATTCACAATCACAATTTTCATAGCGCCCCCTCCATACAATAACAATCTATTGAATTCTATAGTACTGCACTTTGACACGCTACAGCTACAATACCGCTTTAAACTTTTGAGTTCCACCGACATATATAAACGTCTCACTCAACCAAAGCGTTAATTGTCCCGGACGTATATATACGTCTTTCAGAAATACAATCTTTTCTGTGCACTGCTATCCATAAAATTATTCTTTAGGCTTTGGAATGTAATAAAAGGACCGTGAAATGTTTGCGAAAGATTTACTTATTCAAGAGAATTTGTTTATTTATTCCTTCCCCCCCCCAATGCATCACATACACGCACCTACGTGGAAAACGGAGGCATTGGGGAACGAATCGCGTAACTCTTAATCGGAAGCTAAGGCATTAATTATAAACCGTACAGATGATCGAGATAAGAGTTAATTTTTGTATAAAATTTTATATATGACAAGCCCATGGGGTCACAAGTAATTATTAAACTTGTTCTTAATTTAGTATTGTTAAATTAATTATAAAATACATTGTGCTGTAATACATTTATAAGTACATTTCATCAGTGTAAATGTGTATTTTATTTTTTATTATGTAAAAATGTAGTTTGTTTGTTTACTTTCAGTAAATTAATTAATTTTCTAAATAATCTCTTGTTTTTGACTTTTCAATATGCTCGCGCCCCCTTGTAGAATTATCACGCCCTCTAGGGGGGCGCGCCCCACAGTTTGAGAAACACTGCAGTAACCGCAGCTGTTTAACTGCATTGAACAAAATTATGATGCGCTGTAAAATTTATAAATGTATTTCTATAGAACTGAAGACTGATATTTTAACTGTTACAGCTCCAAAAAAATTCCGATAACTTTTTTCAAAAGTTCAAAAATCGAATTATTTTCTATTGAATTCTTCTTTGATGCAATTTTATTCAAACTCCATGCATTAGAAATCTGGATAGAATGTGATTCAATACTGTCAACATTTTAAGAAATTTTTCAAAAAAAAAACTGAAAATAATTTGATTTAGTTTTCAGAACTTTTCACTAGAACAAACTTAAAAACACAAAAGGGAAAAATAGTTAGAAATTTAAAATTTGATGAATTTTTTGTTGAGTTTCGAATATATTTAAATGAATAATTAAAATATATAATTAAAATATTTTACTTTATTGCAAAAATTTAATATATATAGTATTATAATGTATCAGAAAACGTAACATCTTTCGGCAGCGGTGATGCGGAAATTCAAAATACAGCATTTAAGTCTTTTTCTATTGACTTGTTTTGCCGGAAATAATAAAAAAATAGTAAAGACATAATCCCAGTTTCATTTCCTTTTCTTGCGTACTTTTATCTTTGACACCTCTTTTTGGCATCCAGATTTGTATGTCTCTTCCCTTGATGTAAGTTTCTACACACACTCAATACGATTTATTTGAAGTTGAAAGGAAGAAAGAGTAAACAACATCTTTCTTTTAACTGATGCTGAAACGAGATTTACTGTGCTGAAGCGTATTTTTTCATTCCTGGGAAGAAACAGAAATTCTCAGAGAATGTCTTCTGAATCAATCTCTAATTCAGAATTTTAAATAAATGAAAAAAATACACAATTATGCAATAATAAATGTAAATATATACTATACGTAATTTAATGAAAACTAATTATACTTCATTTGAGTAGTGGAAATACTTGTTATTAAGAATACCATGCTCATTCTTCGATTTTTTGTATACAAGAAATTACAATGTAAAGATAGTTGAACCGATCATTATAAAAACAAATGTTTAAATAAGAAAAAATCCACATTTTTTTTTTTCAAAATTACGAAACCTTTTCTTAAGGTATCCGACTACGTTCGGAACCGTAATTTTGCAAAAGCGTATAAATGGATAATATTCATGATATTTAGTGTCACTTAGATTAGAAAATGTTAATAAAATTGTTTTAAGAATAGTATTGCAATAAAAAATTATTTAAGTACACTATTTTGACAAAAAATGAACATAGAATGACCCCTTTTGAAAATATTCTCTATTGGGAAAAATGCTTCTTTTGTAATAATATTTTGCCTGTATACAGCTCAGACCCTGTACAGAGGCTCAACTAGAATTTTTGACATATATAACTTAGAATTGGGTTTATCCATGTTTTACGTCAACAGAGGGGAGACATTTTAAGAAAAAAAACACCAATAATTATTTCAACGGGTTGTAACTCTGAAAATAATGTGCATTTTTCAAAAATCCATAGTTGAGCATCTGTACAGAGGTCTACACTATATACAGGCAAAATATTATTATAATAGAAGCATTTTTCATAAAAGGAGAATATTTTAAAAATGGGTCATTCTGTGTTCATTTTTTGTCAAAATATTGTACTTAAATAATTTTTTATTGTAATACTATTCTTAAAACTATTTTATACATATTTTCTAATCTAAATGACACTGAATATCATAAATGTTATCCATTTATACGCTTTAGCAAAATCACGATTCCGAACGTAGTTGGATACCTTAAATCGTATACTTATGCATTTTCAAGACTTTAGAAAGTAAACACATGCAAGATGAAGTAATAAATGCGAATTATAGCAGCTTATTTTTCAATACCTACCATTAGTTTACTCTCTCCCTATAAATATCTATATGGAATATAGATATATGTCTTTGCTCAAATTTTCAATCGTTAATAAAACCCTTTTTATTCATCCACTTTTCAAATGCATTTCTTTAAACTTGGATGATACTTGAAGTTAATATAGTTTTTTTCAAATATTAATTTATTAATTCTATTTAATTAATGAATAAATTATAACAAACAAAAATATAGTCCAACACCATATATAAAATGGAAATTCATGTGTTGCGTTCTTATAGCGCAATGTATAGAGTGCTGGACTTCAAATCAAAGTCGTGGGTTCGAATCCCACTTGGGATGGCCTCACTTCTGAGAATGGTATTCCTTTTTACTATGATATTTTATTGGAATAATTAAATTGAATTTATGAACAAACAGTAACAAAAACAAACAAAAATAGTCCAGCACCATACATAGAAAGGAGAATGGAAAATCGCTTTCTATTTTGCCACTTAATATTGTGATTCGGTCATATGTTTATACATATTTATATTAATTTTAATTATTTCATAAAAAGTAACTATAGAACAAAATTTTCCTTTGTTGACCTAAGTATAAATTGACTTAAAAAATTTGTTTTTATATTATTTGTTATTTATCTAATTCGGTTCAGGGCCCTTTCACAGTAGTCAACTTGTGCCGAACAAAATAGAAGAAGCAAACAATCGGGAGCTAGTTTTGAATAGAAATCTCCTGGGTTTCTTCCCACGTGCTCAACTGGCACTCCCTTGACAGCACGTGTCCGCGGTAGCCGAGTGGTATAGGTATCGGGTCGTGGCTTGCCTTGTCACGAGTTCGAGCCCAATACCACTAAAGACCCTCCGTGTAGGGCAGCGATGTATGTTAAATCTGTCGAGAGCTGAAACGTCCTCCCGTTGGTGTGGTGTGGTAGTTAGGAGAGGGGGTGCCAGCTCAGGTGTCGTCCACGTCACTTGACCATGGTTCAAAATTACTGGTCCGTTGTCAAGAGCCCTTGTGTAGCTGAACAATGCGACGTTAATATTTCAATCAATCAACCCTTAACAGCACTCGAAAAAACCACGTTCTCCTCCCCCACTATATGACTCAAATGAAAGGATATTGCAAAAGCCACGCTTTACACTCGCGGTTACTTGTTTACTGAAATGGAGACAGATTTTATTGCTTCTTCGAACTCAATCATTGTGTGTGTGTGTTCCGATGAAATCATGAACTTCGCTACTGCTCTCCCTTTTAGTTCAAATTTGTATCTGCGTATGAAAGGGGAATTCTTACCCTCTTCACACTAGAGAAGGGTGACGGAACAACCAATGAACTGGCACACAAAGTATACTAGTGAAAATCTGGATGTATATATATATACAGGGTGTCCGGGCTTAAAGAATCCAAAAGTTATGATCCTTATTATTACGTAACTACCCATCAGAATGTAATAAACTGTTCATCCTTGAATTAGAAACCCTTCCAAGATTTTCTGGGTCTTGTCCAATCGGCCACACGAGCGCGCATTATTCGGCAACCGCAGACAGTACACTTTTCACACTGACTTCATTAGAACAGATGTGGACGCCACAGTAAAAGGTGCAGTGCATACTTTGGTAAACGGAATTTAAATCAGTCATACGAGGTTTTATGTTGGCTGAAACACACTTTGCAGTAGAAATTTACATCCTTACATACAATTAGCACCATAGAGTTAAATCCTTGTGTTGCATGCAAATCGGGTATTTTGCGAGGAAAAATTGCTCATGTCTGTTATGAATGACTTTTTTATTTAATTTTGTCATCCCTCTCTCATTTATTTTACGTTTAGTGGGTAGTAGCTGCTGCCTAGTCTACGACCGCGCATCAAAGATCCTGAATAACTTAAATATGTCCAGGGAAGGAGGCGAGTTTAAATTTCACCTCCTGAACACAATTGGGTTTGTGCTACTTAACCACCCCTAAAGATTCAAATTTTGAGCTCAAAATTTAAGTTTAAGTCTAAGCTTTTGAAAGCATTTAATGTGATATAAAAAATAACAGTAAAAAATAGTTGTTCGTTACTCCAAAGTCTAAAGCGCCCGCTATCAATATTTTCTGGGCTTTATCTTTAAAATTTATTTTTGAAGAAAATACTGACAAAAAGAATAATTTTAGAGAAAACCGCTAACGAATCGACCCATTTTTCTGTGTTTTTATAATCATTTGAAATTTTGGGCCCTAAACTTTAATGTCACCTATCTCCTTCGGAAGACGTTTTGGAACTCTAAGTTTCCTATTTACCATTGTTTGTCTTGATGAATACTATCACCCCTTAAAGTTTTGTCACAGAGTTTAGATACACCCTGTATATATAGCAATCACAATTCAAGGCATAGATAGTAATATAATCTAAAAGTTTAGCAGAAAAAAAAAGCATGCAAATCTCAACTGAAATTCACAAAACTATACTAAAATGTATACACACTGTACTTCACTTTTTATGTATAACTATGATCATGCGAAATTTAGCTATAATTAACAAAATTATATAAATTATGGAAAATTTATAACACCATATTTCACTTATTTAAGGTATCCGACTACGTTCGGAACCAAGATTTTAAAAAGCGCATAAATGTATAATTTTCATGATATTTAGTGTCACTTAGATTAGAATACATGTATATAATCGTTTTAAGGACATTATGACAAAAAAAAATTTTAAAAAACAATATTTAGGCAAAAGTATAACCTTTTTTTCCAAATGTTCTCCTTTTGTAAAAAATGCTTCTATTGTATTAATATTTTACCTGTATATAGCTCAGAACACTGTACAGAGGCTCAACTATATGATTTTTGAAAAATTCACATTATTTTCAGAGTTACAACCATTTGAATAATTATCGGCGTATTTTCTTAAAATTTCTCCCTTCTGATTTCGTAAAGCATGGATAAACCGACTTCCAAGTTATGCACTTCAAAAATTCTAGTTGAGCCTCTGTACAGAGGTCTGAGCTGAATGCATGCAAAATATTAATACAATAGAAGCATTTTTTACAAAATGAGAACATTTGGAAAAAAGGTTATTCTAAGTTAATTTTTTGCCAAAATATTGTATTTAAATATTTTTTTTTGGCATAATGTTTTTAAAACAATTTTAAACATGTATTCTAACTTAAGTGACACTAAATATCATAAATATTATCCATTTACACGCTTTTGCAAAATCACGGTTCCGAACGTAGTCGGATACCTTAATACATAAATAACTATAATTACGTTAAGTGTGTTCATTCCTTTAAGAAAAGTAATGGAATTCACAAATCAATACCTTCTCTATTTCACCTACAAAAGAACAATTATGTTTGAAAAAAAGTCAAAAAGGTAAATCCTCTCAGTTATTAGCATATTCGTATAAGTAAATTCGGATAATTGAATTTGGCTTACAGGACTACAAAAAGTATAATATAATACAAAAAAAGGAAAATTAAAAATAAAAGAGCTTACTTCATAAATTCAGTCAAGTAACAGAGAATTTCAGCAAAAAAAAAAGACTAAAAAATCATCGAAAAAAAAAATTCTGGAAAATGAAATTTTGAAATTAAATCAATTAGCAAAATGAAATATTTTTCAAAAATAGACGTATTAGTTCAATGGAAGTTATTCTTTTCCTCTTTCAGAATATTAAAAAGTCCCTATAAACATAATTTTTAAGGAAAGAAGAATCTACATTAAGGTATCAGACTACGGTTGAACCATTATTTTAAAAAAGTGTATAAATGAATAATATTTTTTCACATTTTTAGTGTCAGTCAAATTAGAATATATATATAAAATTGTTTTAAGAATATTATTCCCAGAAAAATGTGTTTAAATACAATTTATTGGTATAACAAAAATGAAGAATGAGTGTGAATGACATATTTTCCAAACATTATACCTTTATGAAAAATGCTTCCATAATAATAATAATTTAGCTATATATAGCTAAGACTAGATAGCTAGATGCCGAAAGATAGTTTGAAATATATAATTTAGAAGTGAATTTATTCATATTTTTTATCTCAGAGTAGAAAAATTTGAACAAAAAACTCCAGTCATTATTTCGGTTATTATTAATTTTGAAAATATTACGAATTTTTCCAAAATTCTCCTTTCAGACTATGTAGAAGTCTTCGCTATATATACGCAAATTATTATTATTATAGAAGTATTTTCCATAAAAGTTTAATAAAATGTTATTCTTCCTTCGTTTTTTGCCAAAAAGCATTTTAATTTTAAGTAAGTAGTATTAGTAGTAGTAATAATATTCTTAAAACAATTATTTATATATATATATATATATATGTAATAATTCCCTCTAGTATCCTTTTTGTTCTTTGTACTAATATTTAGACAAACTTTAGTTCTTTGGTTTAAAAAAATAACACTGTAATCTTAATCGTAATCAGTTAGTCCGAAATCCCTGCCCCACCCATTCTATCCAATCAGAACTACTATTACGTAATAACCACTGCCAGTATAAAAGCAAAAATCTTGTGTAATTGCTCTTTTTGTCTGCTTGTCTTCATCATGCAAGAATGTAAATAACTGCAGCTCTTTGTGTTGTGTCCTCCAACATGCCGCTGCAGCTTGTCGTTGTCTGTTTTGCTTGGTGATCGTCGAAAGTTTCTCTATTCAGTGTACCGCAATTGTGTTTTAAGCTATCAATGTGTGCTTTAAAATAAAAAGATGAAAATCAATTCTGAAGACGTTTTCACTAAACCAGACATGACAACAATCGAAACAAACCAACACCGGCCAACGCTTCTACAGTACTTAACATACATATATATATATATATATATATATATATATATATATATATATATATATATATATATATACCAATTCAAGATACCCTAAATATCAAAATGATTATTCACTTTTTTGCAAAATCACGGTTCCCAACTTAGTCAGATACTAAAATATCTGTAGTTTACAACATTATGTGCATAAGGTTCAATTAATATGTTGAATAATTTGTATGTGTGTGTGCCTCGGGTTATTTCTTAGTAATAACTGAAATTTTAACTGACATATGTATATATATTCATAACATTTTATACAAAGAAATATATAAACGTTTTTCAAAAAAAATTTCCATCTCTAAGATTTACATAGACCATATTTTCATAGTAACTAATCGATAATTCCTTCGTTATCTCTCTTTCTTGAAATGGTTACCATTTACAAAATTTCAGTTCAAACTCGATAATGCTTTTTTACTTCCCATCTAACCAAAAGATAACTATTCCTTGTAACCAACTGATTATGCAAATAATTCGAAATAATCTTTTCTCCTCAAGAAAAACTGAGAAACTTTGTTAAATAAAAGAACATATATCCATATTTCTCTACACAATCTTAGTATCTAAATTTTGTATCTCGTGTTTGAGATAATCGTTTGCTCCATAGAGAGGTTACCTTCCATATAATAGTTTCTAATAAGTCTTCCGCACTTTTTTTATTTTTATAATGTAAGTTTTTCCTAACTTTGTTAACTAAAGTTACGTATAAATGTATATTTGAGGGTTTTAACATTTTTTTTCTCTTTTATTTGTTACTTTATTTTACCAATAAAATGTTAAATAAAAGAAAATAAAGTGATTAAATAACTCAAGAAATGTAGCAATAAATAGAAAATTAAAAATTCTAGATTAAAATTCTATCAAGATATTTAATCATTTGGGGAATCTATATGTTTTACGTAATTCAAAATTTTAATGATTTATTATAATGTAAAATTTTACTAGAACCTATGAATATATAACAAGAAACATTGATTATACATTTAAAATATTGATTTTTATGCAATTAAATAATATTTAAATCTTTTAAAATAAAATGCTTTTTTAAATTATTTATACTACTAATTGCCCGTTCTTCTCAAGAGGGGATTGAAAGATAAAACAATAGAGACTAAAAGAAAAAGAAACTTTTTATGTGTTAAATTTAAGTGAAAGGCAAATTGAACTAAAAATTTGCTTTTTAGCATATCTCTTCTCAACAAAAAATCCTATTTGTCAAATTTGAAATCTGTAGGTCAATAGTTGAAAAACGGAATCTTTTCTTTTTACCTATAACACCCTCGTGACACCCATGGGGATCAACTTTTGAAACCACCCTTTTTATCTGATCTCTGCTTAGCATAAGTTATATGCTTTTATTTCAATTTTTTAGGCTTAGTTATTCATAAAAGGGATTTTTTATGTATATAAAACGCTTTCGCAATTCCCCTTGGATGTCAATTTTCACAAAAAGCCCTTTCTTAGCAAATCTCTACTCCATGAAAGAAACATTCCAGTTCATTTTCATATCTAGGTTTAATAGTTCGAAAATAGAATTCTCTTTTTATCTATAACAACCCTTTGATCCCTCTCAACTACTCTTGGTGGTCAATTTTCACAAATTTATTAGCGGATCTCTACTCAATGAAAGGAACATGCTTACCAAATTTCAAGTCTGTGGGTCTAATAATTCAAAAACGGAAATATTTATCCTGAATATCCCTTAAGCTCTCGCACTCCCCCTTGGAGTTCGATTTTCACAAAACACGCTCTTAAAGGAACTCTACTTCATAAAAGGAATAGGCCTACTAGATTTAATCTGTAGCCTAATAGTTCAAAAATAGGAATATTTATCTTTAACGCCCCTTAATCTCCCGCAACGCCCCTTTACGGATCCATTTACGCAAAACTCATTTTATAGCGGATATCTACTACATGAAAAGAATCTGCTTACCAAATTTCAAGACTACGCCTAATAGTTTAAAAATGGAAATAGTTATCTATAACGCCCCTTAATCCAACGCAACGCACCTTGGGGTCGATTTCAGCAAAATCTGTTCTTAGCGAATCTCTACTCCATATAAGGAACATGCCTATTAAATTTCAAGTCCTTAGGTTTAATGTTTCCAGAGCTGTCGTGATGCGTGAGTGAGTCGCTTTTCTCTTTTATTTATATGGATTATATTGAATTTCTTTTATTATTTCATTGTTAAAAAAGTTAACTTTTTCCAAAGTGAAAAGAACGGAGAAACTTACCAATTAATGACTAATTCACATTATTATAAGATAAAGCTGTGCCTTGATGTCAGTAACTTTAAAGAAAATTGTGCCTTTATCATATTTAAGGTTAATTAGTTTAATTTTTGATGTATATTTCAGGATATTTAAAAAGAAAATTTCTCCTATCTACGGATATATTAATTATATCATATAATTAATTATTCTTGGAAACATTTTTCTACTCAATAAATATTTTAAAAGCTTTGGAGTTTTGAAATATTTAAAGTTGAATTTTTCTCTGTCCCCCGTCTAATATAATCAAAACACATTATAATACTCACACAGATCAGAGAGCCACACATTCTCACATAAAACAATTTCAATCTTCAAAAGGGGTTTTTTTTTTTCAATGTAAGTGGAAGAGCAAAATTTATGAGCCAACCAATTTATTTTTATTTGTTAGCTTTTCTACACATTTACAGTTTATTAATCTTTATTGTACAAAAAGTTTAGCTATCACTAATTACCAGATTTCTGAAAGTTTTTAATAAAATAGAACAAGTGCAACACATTTAAAAATATGTTTAAAATAAGTTAGAGTAATTGTAAAGAAATAATTTTTAAAGGGTACTCGAACACCAATTTAAATTTCAATTAAGAAATTAAACTACGATTACCAAGGTTGATATGGCTTCGTGCATACATTGTCTTAAATTTAGTAAATGAATAACTGTTTAATCTGAGAATATATAAAACTAAATGTTTCTCTTTTTCCTCACAAAATAAATTATATCTTTTTAAAAGATATAAGAGGAGGAAAAGTAATCAATTAAGAAACTTTACAGAAAAATTATTCTTTTAATTATACCTTTTAAATAAAAAAAGGAAAAGTGATTGCTATTAATAACATAAAGGAAATCATTAGTCTTAGAATTACGTTTCTAACAGTAATTGAATTTTATTTTTATTTATTTATTTTTTTGTTCACATTGTTTTCGAATTTATAAAGATTCATTGAAGACATCAGAAAATTTTTAATGAATAAAATCACTCTTGTAAGGGGAAAAAAGGGGGCATTAACATGTACAATTAAAATAAAAAGTTTTACTTGATAATTTCTTTTCAGTAGAAATGCCAAGAACATTGATGAAGAAGAAATTTTAGAAATCTTTTGTTTAAATACGTTTTATTTTATCGTAGAATTACACATAACGCGAAAAAAAATTAATTAATCTTTCACAACTTTTGAGTATTTATTTTTAATGTAATTTTTTTAAAAGCATGAGTACGATAAAAGAAGTAACTAATCTTCTATCAGTTTCGACTTAAGTTTAACTATTATTTAATGTTTAATAAATTATTAAAATTAAGTTTTATAATATGTCACATCAAACAAAAAACCTATCATATAAAAATCAATACACCAAGAAGGAGTTATTCAAACGGGATAAAAATCGGTAGATGTTATTTAAATATAATGAAATCGAAACGCTATAATACCAAAGGAATTGATTGTTTATTTGGGGAAAAAAAGAAGTAAAAAATATGTTGCTCCACCTCTGCCCTTGAAACAAGCTGTTACTGTTATTCGGCTGGGCGCTGATTCACAAAGTTGATTAATTCTCTCTTATGGGACTATTTGCCCTTCGCGTAAGATTATCGAGTTAGATCTGTGGGATCCAGAGACGATCGGAAACGCTTGCTATTCAGAGTCCAAAAGGGCTTTATTAGGGAGAGGAGGGTTGCAGCCGGCCAGATAAATGTTAAAGAAGTATGTAGATAAACAGTAGAAAAGCCCACAGTGGATGACCGAACACTATCTTTTTGAAATGTCCATCCTGGACTCCAATATAGCAAGTACAAACTACAGGGCGTAAGCTCTCATCGACATACCACTATGCTATAAGAATTCCATGAAGGACAATCAAAGAGGTTTGATTATCAAATGACATGGCTAGCATACCATAAATCCCGAATGTTCGACTCTGGGGTAATCAACAGTCAGGGAATTATTACACCACTGTAGAGTGGACATCTACACGCACGTCTTCTCTGGTCATCAGGGCTCAAATGGTAAAGGGACTTTTCGCTGAAAACATTCTACTCCAGTAAGTTAGATTCCAAATCAAATATTCCCTACACCACCGCAACTGCACCTGATAGTACGCAGAGGTAAAAGAGTGCCGACACGATAGTTTGGAGTGCTCAGTCCAGTTCATCGAATGTCTTATCGAATCATTGATCTCTCGGATCATGTCGGATCAGTAACAAGAATGCATCAGCGGTTGTGAACACTGATTGGACGATCTATCTGTCCTCGCGTTCTGTTATCGCTCACGATTGACTATTACTTTCTTGACGTTCTGTATGGCCGCAATCTGCCTATTACTGCCAACATTTCTTTTATTGGTTTCATCGCTTAAACCTAAATGTTTATCAAGCTGAGTTAAGAAAGCAAGTAAGTTAGATTCCAAATCAAATATCCCCGACACCCCCACAACTGCACCTGGGAGTACGCAGAGGTAAAAGAGTGCCGACACAGTAGTTCCGTGTGCTCAGCCCAATTCATTGAATGTCTTATTGATGGTTATTAGAACCACTGATCCATCGGATCATGTCGGATCAGTAACAAGAATGCATCAGCTGTTGTGAACACTGATTGGACGATCCCTCTATCCTCGCGTTCTGTCATCGCTCTCAATTAGCAATTACTTCATTGACGCTCTGCCTATTACTGCCATTATTTTTTATTGGTTTCATCGCTTCAACCTAAATGTTTATCAAGCCTGCTATTTGACTACCCTTCTTCCATTAGTCCAATTGCACACCCACTCTCAAATAGTAACAACTACAAACACTGTTCATGAAACCATCTGTAAGGCTCAGTAAACGTGGAACGATAGACCCACATTCGGGGAAAAGCTGTATCTTACCGTAGGATGTCCTCTATTTTATTCAACATCCGGATCTTTCGTCATAATGCACTGGTGTTGGGGTTGAATCAATGGCAGCCAAAGGGGGTAACCTTTTACATATTCTATCATGAAGTTGTTGAGTGATTATTAACGTAAGCGTTACTCGAGGCCTTTTGGCGATGAACTTCGTAATTTTGAACTATGGTCAAGTGACAAAGATGACACCTGGGTTAGCACCCCCTCTCCTAACTTCCGCACTAATGGAAGAACGTACGTGCATTATTCCCTCTGCACGGTGGATATTTAGTGGTACTGGGTATGACACTTCGGCGCGAGTCCGTTGTTTTGACCACTAGGCTACCTCAACCACTGTCTTATATCGTAAGGTATGTGCAAAAGCAATTTTGTCCCATTCGATGAATTCTTTCTTCAGACGTCTCTTTTTTTACATGCTATTATATTATGTAAGATAGTTTTGAATAGTGAATTATGCAAAAGAAATACACTTGCTATAATTATTTGAATACACTTAAGAGAGAAAGATATTTAAAATATAAAATTAATTGTTCAGATGGAACGTTTCGCGTTTCATTTCCCAAAGATGTCAAGCTTCTTCTTCAGATTCCATTAAAAAAGAGGAACCTCAAAATATTAAATATTAGTTATTTCTTCTATGTTTTTAAACTGCAATTATAGTAATTTTGAAAAACTGTTATCTTTGCTTTAAAAAAAAGGATTGGATGAAAGGATATTTATCGTGATAAATAAAAATATACACATTCAACTAAATGTTTTTGTTTGCTAAAATGAAGAAATGAGGAAACGAGAAAAAATGTCAAGGAATTCATTTCTAATTAAATTTCTTTATAGTCGTCAGTAACAAAATATTTTTTTAATGTCTTTTATACCAATTTCAAAAATTCCTATCAGAATTGCTTTGTTATTGTACAATTTAAAATAATTCGAATAATAGGATAGAAAACCGAGATAACTTGATAAAAATAAATTACAAAAGGTATAGCAGTCTTAAGTCAGAAACAAGATTATATTACCAATATATATAATGCTATTCCAAAAAAATTTGCTTAATGACTGACCTCAGAATAGGATATTTTCATAAAAGAATTGTTTAACGTCAATTAAGTTTTAATCATACTTTTCACTTAATAATTCTACTCCAATTACCAAATGGAGCAATTTAGTGAATAGTACAAACTGGTATAATAACAGGGAAAGATTTCAAAGCAATACAACATTCGAGGGAACTTCATTTCAGATCCATCCATTCCAGAATCATCAAATAAAAGAACCAAAGTCAAATCTATTTCGATGCCAATGCTAGAATGCAAGCTCCAAAATCCTATTATACGCACTCGAATTACAGGACGCTAACTACATTTTTATGTTTATACTGCATATAAAGAGGGACAAGATGAAAGAGAAAAAGATTTAAAAGCGGATGAGGGTTTACGTATAACTACAGATTCTGCCAGTAATTTGAATAAGCGTAACAGCCGAAAAATCTTGTCGTGAAATATTTAAATGACGTTGGAGAAGAGATTGAAAAGATGCAGAGTTGGGATTTTGTTTTTATTTGGTTCTCTCCAACCACGATTCATTTTAATCCCTGGAGTACGATAATTCAGTTTGAAACGTTTGCGGCATTTTTAAATGAGAGATGGATACTAAATTTAATCCTTTTGGCATTAATCTTTATAAACTAGACTATTTGATGTTGAGAAATTTATTTTTTGCCTTTGTGTGGTAATTTTGTTGGAAGATGATTTTGAAAATGCATCATATGACCTGCAACAACTTATGGTCTATGAAACTGTTGTTTCATACGGCCGTTTTATAAAGTATGGATAACTCAATTTCGTTTACTCTAACTCTTTGTTTCATTCAAAAATGAGTTTGTTCGAAACAGTTGTTTTTCCATATTAAAAAACATAAAAAAGGCTTGAATTTTTTTTGTAAATTCCTGAGAAGGCTCAGAAGTTTTTTTAATATAGAGACACATATAAAATACATTAATATATAATATTCCGTTTGCCAACACAAGTATAGTACAATGTCAAGTATAATACAAATACATTTTCCCATAGCATGTAACTATTTAATTTTAAATGATAAAAAAAGGAGAGAGAGAGAATGAAATATGAAATCTCTATTCTCAACTAAGTTTCTTGAGCCATGATTTGTTCGATGCGGTGAAATATCTTCTGAATAGTCGGAATGTATGTAAGTATGCTAGTTATAGTGATCAGTAAGTCATACTAAACAACAGGCACATCTAACGCAAATGTGATGACAACAACACTTGCTGCAAAGTATGTATTTCACTAAATAGTATGGTGGCCACGGTAGCCTAGTGGTCAAGGTATCTGATCGTGGCTGGCATGTCACGAGTTCGAGCTCAGTATCACTAAACACCCGCCGTGCAGGGGAGTGATGCACGTTAAATCTGTAGAGAGCTCAAACGTCCTCCCGTTGGTGTGGTAGTTAGGAGAGGGGGTGCCAGCTCAGCTGTAGTCCTCGTCACTTGACCATGGTTCAAAATGACGAGGTCCATCGCCAAAAGCCCTCGTGTAGCTAAACAGTGCGACGTTAATATTCACTCACTCACTAAAGAGTATGAATTTGCCGCTCGGTGAACTATAATGCTTATATCCTTTTTACATTTCAATAGAATCTAAGGTAGAAATTTTACATCAAAAAATAATTTAATGTGCATGAATATTAAGTGGAATACTTTTTTCTGTTATGATACATATGTCATATTCAAAGAATTATAGATCAAATATGTTACAAATAGCATAATAATGACAAATATACAACAAATATCACAAATATCAAATATATGACAAAATCACTAGTTTCTATATAAAAAAGTCCACTTCCTACTAAAAGAAGTAATACAGTATGTTTTTTTTTTTCGTTTGGTTACTCTGAAGCCTATATTTTTTATCTCATTGTAATTAATCCGAATTAATTTTAAAAATGTTGTTAGAATGCTTTATAAATTTAACGTAGTATTATTCTTTCAAAACTGCGAACCTACTGCAATATACACTGGTGTGCAAAACTTAAGCAACTGGTGGGTTTATTGCCATAACTTCACGAAAAATCATCTGAGAGACATGAAATTCTGAAATGAGGGAGAGAATTATGTACGTAAAGGATGACGAAAGCATCGGCGCTGAAAAGCGAATAAAACGCATACGGTATGGAATCAAACAAAACAAGCTTTTATTGAACGCAGTATAGTATCGTGCCTCATGATTGTCTATCCAACAGGGAAGAAAAACAAGCAGATGTTCCTAATATGGTATATGCCCTCCCTTACTAAGCAATGATTGCTTTGCACCGTCTCCGCATACTCAGAACCAGTTAGTGCAACATTTTTGAGGTAAAGTGCCCATTCCTCCATCAACATTCGCTTCTGAGTTGTTGGTTCCTCTCCGGATGATGTAAGCGTGTGGCAATACGTTCCCCCAAAGCATCCCACACATGCCTCGATGGATGGAATCTAAGGGAGTTAATGCTGGCCAATCCATTCGAGTGATATCTTCACTTTCCAGGAGCCCTAAACAGCAAGAGTGCGATGTGGCCGTGCATTGTCATCCATAAAATGAAATCGGGCCAATCACCTGGGAAAAGATGCACATGGGGAAGAAGTCCCTCCTCACAATAGGATCCCCAGTTACAGACCCTTTGAAAATGTGAAGCCAGTTCCGCCGTTCAGCATAATGCCAACCCAAACAAGAACCCGGGACCACCGTAAGGATGTTTTTTCTTGATGTTACGGATAAAACCGGGGATACCGATCTTCCAAATCAAAAACGCGTTGAGAACGCTTCTGGATGAACCGACTCTCATCCGTAAAGAGGACACGACCCATTGATCAGTTGTCCAGTTTTTTGGGTCTCTGGCCCACTGTAAACGGTGGCTTCGGGGGCCATCTTTCAACGGGAGGCACGTTGACGGCGGGCGAACAGGCCCCTTTTTGGGAAAGGGGTTTGGGCCCCAGTAAACCGCTAATTTGACCTGTTGCTGCGAGGGTTTTTGAACAATGGCGCTAGCTGACTTCTGTCGACCTTTTTTTGCCTGCAGGATGATATATCGGTTCCCGCAGGTCGTACCCGGGGGGCCACACCAACCTTTTTAACAGCTTTCCTGTGGTTTGGGAAAGTTTCCCCAAACGCGCGAAACGACACTTTGGTTTATTCCGAACTCTGCAGCTACACTGGGACAGTACGCCCCCTTCCAGCTTCCGATCATTTTTCCACGTGTGAAGTCGTCCAGGTGATTTCTTAGCCATATTTTTTACGAACTGACTCACTGGCACTTGCAGAGAATATGGTGAATTGCGTTCCGTCCTTCATTTATTCTACTGTTGAACAGCACGCGCCGTCATCACGCTTTTTCCTACGCCCCCATCGCTTCTGACGTTTTGTTCCTGATATTTGCATACGCATGACGTTTCTACTGATATACGTGTTCCCCTACTCCAGACCCTCCTTTTTGCAATTTCATGGCTATCTGCTAAATTTTTACATTGTTGTTAAGTTTTGCACACCAGTGTATTCAATAAAAGGTTTAAAATTTTACATTATCCGACTCAAAGTCAAGCCTATGAAATTTTTCTTCGAATTGTATACATGGCAAGTGTCCTACTTTTCTATCAGTCAAACTTTGTATACATGTTTTATAAAATTTCCTCATAACTAGGAATCTCAAAATCATCTCACATTTTAATTATTCTTTTTTCCCTTTATAATATTTATTTTTTATACAATAATTTTATAAATACATTTTTATCAATAAAGATATTTTAACTAACAAGAGATTAAAAAAATAATGTTTAATACACATAAAAAAATACTGTTATTATACAAAAATAAACAAAAGATTTAAAAATTGAGCTGTGTTAATTCTTTTAACAAATTTTTATTACTGATTAAATCTTTGCTATCTATAAACCGTATAATCAAACCCATTGTGTGCAATACTAGGGGAATGTGTGTGCTGCACATTTAATTCAAATAACTATGAAATCTTCGTGTGTGACTTGTGTTGAAGTCTTAAAAAAGAGTTATATTAATTCCTGTGCCCTTGTCATCTCTTAACCATAATTCTGAATTATAACTTCTATCATTAATAGAGAGTAATACAAGCTCTTGATTGATTACTGACAAAATTTACAGACGGAGAGATTTCATTATTTTATCACGTCGTTTAATAAGAATTAATTATAATTATTCTCTTATTTCTCAATCATAATATTTATTTTTTCATACACTTGCATTTTAAAAACATTTTTATCAATGAAGATATTTTAACTAACAAGAGATTTAAAAAAATAATGTTTAATACACACACAAAAAAATAAACCTTAATATGAGTTATTTCACTAGTTTATTGCATATTTTAGATAACTTATAACAGTGATAATTTACCCATACTCACGCAATTGTTTTGAAAAAATATGACCTTTTTTTTTTAAGTAGGGAGTTCTAAAATTGAAAAATAAATTTTGTTTTTATGCATAGTATATTCTTCATAAACAAACCGATTTAAAAAAATCTTAGAGCTTATTTGTCTTTTGCCTATAGTTTACTTTTTCACGACCAAAAAAGATATTTATATCTTTTATTTTTCAACAAACTTCAAATATCCTCAATAGGAATTTTTTATTCTTTTGCTTAGCACAGTTCACAGAAAAATTTAGATCCGTGATATATGTAACTTTTTCCAAGAACAAAAAAAAAAAAAAAATGAAGCTCTCGAGTAGCAGTGTAAAAAGCCTTGATAGTCCTCTGAATTGGAGAACGCTTTGTCAAGATAAATGGCTTTCAAGAGACTTTTCCCAATCGCCCAATAAAACCAAAAAAAAAAAGGGTATTATTTCTATCCTCAACAAAGATATTGATTATTATTAACAGAGTTTTATAAAAGTGTTTTCCTTTTGATTTCGCATTACGGTATTAAATGCCCACAATTTATTGTGCAACTATTCTGATTTGGGTTCATTCTGCCACACAGGTATAGGATTTAAATACCTCCCACTTCTCTATTGCATAACTTCAGGGCAGCCACTTGAGTGCTAACTCACAGACTACGGTCGACCAATAGCAGATGAGTCTTTCGTCAGCTTGCAGGGAAAATTTTTACCACCTAGGATGTCTCCGAAGCAGTCACCATAGCCACACCCCCTTGCTCCTTCCAATCCACCAATCAGGAAGCTCCCTCTCAATCAAGGCCTCTCCATTATAAAGCCACATATATTTTTCGATATGGGATGGAGGAACGCTTCACGTTCTGTTTCCCAAAGATGTTCAACATTGGTCTTAGGTTAATTTTTAATACACAAGACCCCTCAAGATTATACAAGGTGTGACGATTAAATTCCCGGAATGCGCATGCCCTAGCAATTAGACTTGGTGTGAAGGAATGGGAATAGAATATAGTAGACCTTAATCCTTCCGGTGCTGGTTGCACGTTATTCCCCATCCCTCTATCTAGTTCAATTTGCTTTTCATCCTTATTTGAGTAAGACATCGTTGTGTATCGAAGTGCCATGATTATGATGATCTTAAAAATCGAGCTGCTCTTAAATTTGAAATTTCTCGTGAAATTAAAAGAAAAAGAACTCCGACAGAATGCTTCAAATTGTTCAAAGATGTGTTTGTGGATAATTCCACGTCGATAGTCAAATTTTTGAATGAAAGAAGCTATTTTCGGAAGATCAAGAGGTGGTTGAAGAGGATGAACGTTCTGGTCGATCTATGACATCAAGAAACAGCCATGCTCATCGTTTTTATTTTATATTAATTGCATCATGATTAAATGTGTACCTCAAGGTCAAATGGTAAGACGGAAGTACTACATTGAGGTCCTGAGAAAGTTTAGAGAAAGAGTAAGGAAGAAAAGGCAAGATCTGTGAAGGAACAACACGTGGTGTTTGCACCAAGACAATGCCCCGGTTCACATTGCGCTATCTGTAAAACAGTTTTTGGAAGATAAACACATTAACGTGCTCAAGCATCTCCCTTACTCACCCGATCTCGCACCCTACGACTCTACCTGTTTATAAAAGTAAAAAATGCATGATGGGAATATATGCTCAGTCTGTAGAAGAGATGAAGGCAAAAACGGAGACTTACTAAAGATAGTGAGACCTAATGAGCCGCAGCTCTATTTTAAGCCATAGAAAACTCGTATACAGCAATGTATTGATAAGGAAGGGGATTGAAAGGTATTTATACATTATTTTCAACAAAGCTAATTTTTAAGACTAGTTTGGTTATTTACTTGTCACACCTCATGTACTACTTAACGAGAATCAACCCTCAATATTTTTCACTAGAGGACTTAAATGGAACCATGTATTGAATTCATGACCCTCCTCAGCCATGAAGCTAATCCTCTTAACAACGAGGATATCGCAGCCCTATAACAGTATTACCGATATCAAATTTTTCATATCTCTTAAATCACTCTTATTAAAGAAAGAGTTACTTAAATGACTTGTTATTAAAAATTGAGATTCCTTAAGGGTAATTAAATTAATATAATTTATCTTATTTTCTCAAAAAAGGTATAGTTACAGCATTTTTTGAAAACTTAGGAGAAATCTTGTTGAGCTTTTGAAAAAAGAAATGTGTGTTCCTAAACATGTAATTAAAGTAATTAAAATCATATTTGAAAAGAGAGAAGTTATTGAATATTTTTAAATCTGTATATTTAAATGTATCATAAATAAAGTAATTATTGTCTTAATTAGTTTATCTCATTACAAAATAATTAGTGTACATATAGTAAACTTGCAGCATATTAAGTTGACAAAATTGTTAATAAATACATAATACATCTATAAAAAATATTTTCGAAATCAAAGTAGGAAAAACAAAGTATATATATATATATTAAGAATAAAGATAAATTATTTTCCTGACTTAATACTATTTATTACAAATAGCTAGAGCGCAGAAAACGTGTTCATGATAGACAACCAGATTACCTTCATACATATGATTTTATTTATAACTTAAAAGCACTGTTGAGAAAACAATCCAAGGTATTTTATTTTAACACATTACTGATGAAAGCAAATCAGCGTAAAGGTCGTATTATTTGAATTTGTTGTTTTTTGTTAATGCATTTGTTTTTCATCTATTTTCTAAAATTTTTTTTTCTTTTCAAAAAATGCAAATTTGAAAAATTAAATAAATTATACTTAAATTGATATTTTTTTATATAGTCATCTTTCAACAGAAGTTTTTTTAAATATTTATGATGTATTAGTTTATTATTTTAAAAAACAAAATGGAATTTCAATTAAAACTAAAGGATTTTTTTGTACATCCCTTAAATAAAAAGAATTAAATAATTTAAACAAATTTTTTTCCTTGAATAATAAAAAATTTTACCTTTTTATAAAAGTGTGCTTTAATACACTTTTATAAAAAAAAAAAACATAAAAAAAAAATGAATGTTTTCGGTGTCTCTTATGCCTTCATAAATCGTTCATCCGATTGCACTGAAACTTTGGGAATGGTTGGACGCATGTCGCGAAGGTTTCTGATTTAGTAAAGTTGACCCTAAGGGGCGTTGGGGAGCTTTAAGGTTTTTTCCCCTTTTTTGATTTATTAGACCAGTGATTCCGGGTTTCAATAGACCCCTGGGACATGACGCCTGCAACCAAAAGACAGGGGAAAATAAGGGGTCCAGGGGGAAATGGGGTCTATGATAGTCGAATTAAACCAGATCTTGACTTTTTTAAAAGAAATTTAATCAAGTAGAAATTTGTTTTTCCTATTTAAAGTTTTATTTATTAAATTTAATGGGGTTTAAATTAGAGTTAGAGGTGAAGAAAAAATTTTTTGAAACAAGGACCACATTTCAGTCTTTTTTTGCCAGAATTAAGCTAAAGGAGTATAATTTGACTTCGTCAACATTTAAATCCCCCTTTCTTAGATTTTAAACGGGAGAGAATGTTTTAACATCGTAAAAATAGTAGGAATGAATTACTTTGAAAAACAAAACGTCAAATTACGCAGATTTTGAAGTTTGCCTTTAAAGAGATGTACATGTTATTTATTCCATATTACGGAATATCTTGAGAAAGTTTTTAATTGTGTTTTTTCCAAAGAGAAGGAGGTGCGCTTGTGAAAACCCCAAAACAAAAAAAAAAGACGAAAATACTGAATTTTAAACCCGAGGAGATATTTAGGTTAAAAAAATGATGATTGATGCCAAATGTTGAAAATTTGTTATTGAATCCCCAGACTACCCCCTTCCCATAAAAACATTTATTTGTTGCTCAGTTACTTTATGTAACAGTTATTTTATGCAATAATTAAATTTTAATTTAATTAATTAACATGTCTTTTTTTAAGTTTTAAACACTCAAAACTTCACTATAGTCAAAAATTTTAATCTTTTAAAGTAAACAGCTCTGTACCTGCAGTCAAAAACACATTTAAGTTGATAAAGAAAACTAATATTAGGTAAGTCTATTCCAAACTAAAAAATTGAAGGGGTTATGAGGCAAAAAAAAGGGGGAACCTCTTTTTTAACCTACAAACTTGAAATTTTTGGTAGGGATATGTTTCTGGGGTAGAGGTCCTATACAAAAAAAAAGGGGTTTTTGGGGAAAAATTGACCTCTAAGGGGCGTTAGGGGCTTAAGAGGCGTTACAGATAAATATTCCCATTTTTGAACTGTTAAACTTAAAATTTGGATCTACAAACTTAAAATTTGGTGGGCATGTTCCTTTCAATGAACAGAAGTCCACTACAAAAGGGGCGGTTTGGTGAAAAATGAATCCTAAGAGACGTTGAGGGGGCGTAGAGGTGTCATAGATAAATATTCCCTCTTTTAAACTATTTGACCTACATACTTGAAATTTTATAGGCCTATTCCGTTTATATATAAAACTAAGATTCGCTACACAAGAGGTTTTACAAAAATTGAGCCCCAAAGGGTGTCGCGAGAGCTTAAGGAGCGTTATATATAAAAATTCCCGTTTTTGAACTATTAGACCTACATGCTAGAAATTTAATAGGCTGTTCCTTTCATGGAGTAAAGATCCGCTACAAAAAGTACTTTGAGAATCGACCCGAAAGGTCGTTGCGAGGGCTTAAGGGGCGTTACAGATAAATATTACCATTTTTGAACTTTTAAACGTATAAACTTAAAAAATTTTATTGGAGAACGGATTTTACAGAAATTTAACCATATTGGGGAAGGGGGGCTTGGGGGTTTAAGTATTTGAAAAAAAATTTTGTTATCGAACCCATACTTTCAGTAATGAAATTTAGCATGCATGTGTTTTCTTTTTTTTGTTTTAGATACACTAAGAAAAGGGTTTTAGGAATTGACCCTTGGGGAGATGGAATCTTTGGGACGTATTTAATAAATAAAGAACCCGTTTTCAACATGACCTACAATAAGAAATTTTTGTAGGATCTTGGTTAAATTGAACGAGTTTGTTGAACGTGTCTTACAAAAATCGACTCGCAGAGGTAGTTATTGGAGCTTGTAAAGCCCCGAGGATGTTAGTGTTTGGGAGTTCAAGCAAAGATCAACCATAGTAACTTTAACACAATTTTGTTACTACTTTTACTTAATCAAGCAACATAATTAAAGAGAGGGAATGCACTTAATATCAAATCCGGAAGAGCAATCTCATAGGCTTAATTCAACTAACATTTAAATAAAAGTACTTATCTGAATACTGGAGCACTCATGACTCCTACTTTTGAATTCTCTTTAGATATCTTGCTTAATTATACGACCTCCGGTCGTAATCTTATTCTCAATTCAATCTCAACTTTCAACCGTCAACTAACAATCAACGACCATCACCATCTACTCAACTGCCAACATCTAAATAGAAGTACTTATTCGCCTAAATCTCGTCATCTTCACCGAGAAAGGTTTTCAACTGAACTCACAGTTAAAAAGAATAACTTTACCCAAAAGGATTAGTTGCAGATTCACGGATAGACCCGTTACAAGCTTATTGGTAAAAGAATTCCGTTATTGATCTATTAGATTTATATATGAAATTCGGCAAGCATGTTTATTTCATTGAGTAGAGTTCCACTAGAAATAGGTTTTTTGAAAATTCACTTGGGTGGGTGTTACGAGAGATTAAAAGGTAATTTACTAATTTTTAAAAAACTTTAGTTGAAAGTTTTTTTCCTTTATTAAATCAAGAATTATAAGAATATTTTTAAAATAAAATTTTAAATTTAAGATAAGTTTTCCCAATAATATAAAACAGTATATATTCAAACAAAATCATGAAATAAAGGGAAGTGGACGAGTAAGGGCTAGCATAATATAAATAAGAAATTAAAAAAAAAAAATTAGAGTTTTTTTGGTTTTTTTATGAAGAAAAGGATTTAAAATATAAAAATGATTTTAAAATTAAGCTAAAAAAAAAAAGGGAAAAATTTTTAAACTGCTTAGAAGAAATTTTAAATTATTAAAAGTTTGGGAGTAACAGAAAATTTTTGGATTAAATAATATAGATAATATTATAATAGATGTATAAATCGAATAAAAACATTCAAATATAGGCAATAAAACCAAGAATTTTTTATGAAGCACAATTTTTTTAAAAAAAAACAAAATTAAAAATAAAAAAATTCTATTCCTTTTGCATTTTTAAAAATATATAAATTATTTTACACGTTTTAAAGTATTAAGCCCCCCCCCTTCCTGAAACAAAAATATCGATAAAAAAAAATCAAATTAAAATTCTTAAAAATTTTTTTGAAAGTAGGTAATTACGCAAAAAAAAAAGCATATAGCAAAAAGATTTTAAAAATGTCGACAAAAAAAACTATCAATAAAACTAGTTTTTTTATATCTCCATTTTTTTAAAAAATGTTGAAAAAATTTTTTATAAAGGTTTTAAAAAATTTGAAATTACACTTTTAAAATTTTTAAAAAAAGATACTCTCCAAGAAATTATTAAAAGACGAAAATTGATTATGTAGTTAATGCCCATGTGTTTTTAAAAACAAAAACATTAACAGTAGAGGGAAAATTTGGGATGTTTTATTCGGGAAAAAGCATTTACAAAAAAAGAAAAGAAATAAATAAAACATTAATACATCTCTGACCCCTGATGCAAGCAATTTTTCGGTTGAGCACTCATTCGTAGAATTGACGGATGTCCACCTGAAAATTTTAAAACCCAAGCCCAAAATGATGAGAAAAATCAGGAGATCCAGGATGATCAAAAATATCTGTTCATCAAAATCAAATGTTCTTTTTAATGGAGGAAAATCTGGATTTTTTCTTGGCAAGGGGGTGGAGAAGCAGAAAGATAATTAGTGTGGGTTCATCAAGTGTTTTAGGAAAAATCCTGTTGAAACATAAGAATCTGAGAAATAAAGAACAACACCATGGAACGAGAAATTGTATCGATGTTCTACATGTCACGTCAACCAAAAAGGCATCAAGTCAAATTGAAAACTCTATACTATTGATCTTAGGGGCGTTGTGGTGGATGACAATTAGGGAATATCTCACCATTGTTTTTTACATTTCTAGATGCATCTTTTCTGGTAATCAGTCCCCAAATTTCAAAAGGGAATTCATAGTAAAAAAAAATTCTACTCTAATCAGTAAGATTTCAAGTGACTTTTTCCCTGGTAACAATGCAAACGCTTTTTGGAGAAAGTGAAAAGGATGAGGGCATCCATACCTCAGACCCCGTTCAAGAGTCGCAAAAAAGTCTCAATACAATTATTGGTGACTAGGTTAAAAAATTATTTTGTCGATAAGGATGCATCGGACTGTGGGGTTCATCTGGGGGATCATTCTGTCCTCGCTTTTCCATTTTTTTCTCGGTCATTCTTTGTTTTTTGATACCCAAAAGGGCCCAGGGTTCACCCTTTCTAAAAGATAGTCTAAGGGGCACCATGCAAAATAGCAGCTCAGACCTAAATGTTGATTTTAAATATTTCGATTTGACCCCCTGATTCCATTAATGAAATGATAACATCTTCTCTTACTTTTCGCAAATCTATGTGCAATGTATTGGTTCAGTCCATCTGGGTTATTGGCGCCATATTTTCTTGGAATGTCTTAGCATTTAAAAGTCCTCAATTTTACACAGCTCTCAATGCCTTAACACAATTCAGTGCTGAACTAAAATTGTGGAGCTCATATAGAACTGGGGGTTTTACTGTGGATCCCAAGTCATGTTGGGATCCCCGGCAATGTGTGAAAGGGCCAAGAAGGAAGCCCAATCGTCTCAATCGGAAGTTTCCATGATCCTCAGAAGAACAAGCAAAGAGCATTATTTCCATACACAAATATACTGCCATGACCTAACATCCCAAGAGCTTTGGAAATCCATGGGAAACTGTGGCCACTGTAGGTCCAATACCGATTCACTTCGAGAGAGCCGAGGCTGATGCCCGCCTTCGCCTAACCACCGGTCATGGCGTTTTGGAGGTGTCCCTTCACTGGCTTGGCAAGGCTGCTGACGAGGTCTTCCCACTGTACGGCAATGCCAGAATGAATGGAGACCATCTGCTCTAATGCCCTGGACTCGATGAATACCCAAAACTGACGACGTCGTCAGTCGATACTGGGAGACTCAGCGTCAAATATTCAAGAAGTCAAGCACGGGCGTTGGATAAATAAAAAATAAATAAAAATTTTACACACCATCCAGATGTTTCTTTTCAATGCGCTGCAGTTCCAACTACACTTTCATCCTGTTCGGATAACTCCTTCTTAGTGAGTCTTTTTTGCTGTGTGTAGGAGAATTTTCTGATTGAAAAAGCAACTTTTTTTCTTAATCAACACTATTTTTCAATTTAAACGTGCTACAAAGACCTTTCATGATTCAAGTTATATACTACATCTTACTTCAAAAATAAATTTAAAAATTTCCTACTATATCATGCAGTTACAGAAAAATCGAATTCAGTTCTGGCTGTTATTGATTTCGTTGATAAATTTTTTTTAAAAAAACATTCATTTAAGGTGCCCTTTTTAAAATTCTCACTTTTAAAAAAGTTAACTGGAGGGAAGTTTGTTAAAAAAAACAAGTTTTTGAATGCATTTAAAATTGAGTTTCAAGAATATTGCAGTTAAAAAATTTTATAAAATGTTACATTTCTTTTCGTTATTATTAGAAAAAATATGAAGGATAAAAATGGTATTTCAAAGTTTTTTTCCTTTCCCCCAAGCTTTCCTTTGCCCTGATAACATAAAAAAAAAACACTTGGAAAAAAAAATCTCTCTCCCCCTTTTTCAAGATTATATGTATCCCACCCACTGTATCCCGTTTTGGACTTCTTATATATAAATTAAAAAACACATAACAACTACGTCTCGCCTACTATTTTTTATATTGAAAGAAAAAAAATAGATCGAAATCTGAATTTTTTTTGGGATAAATTATTCTTTAATTTGGGCCCAATCATTCTCAAATATCCAGACTGTTAGATACCCCTACGAGCCTCTGGATGTAAAAAGGGTAATCTTGTTTTTTTTTCTAGTCTCGAGAATGATTTATTCAAAAACCCAAAAGGAAAAAATTTATGTGAGCAAAACCTTTTTTTGAGTTGCAGAGAGTAAAGTTAAGACCTTTTGTATATTTTATTCTATTGAAGACGGAAAAGAGTGGTATATACAAAAAATAAAAATATATAATTTTACTACAGCAATAACCCCTATTAAGAAGCTTAAGATCGCTAATTTATAAATTTTTTCGTGTTTCCAAAGTTGCTTTGGGGTTTTTTGTAACGTAAGTTTTTGAATTATCAATAACTGTATTGGGTTTTATCGACATAAATTGAAAAAGAAATTTTAGGGGAAAATAAAAAAAATTACTCTGTATTAACTGGGAAATTTTTATTACATTAGAACTTTTTTAAATAGAAAAAAAATTTAAATTTTTTAATTATAACAAGTACTTTCTATTAAATAGTTACAATTAATATAAATATGTATATACATAGGACAGAATCACAACCCTTAAATAATTTAAATTTTTTTAATTATCATTAAAGTATCGATTTTCATCCAAAACAATCGGTTTTAAAATTTTTAGTTCAACTGAATGCTTTAAAAAAGTAAGAAAAAAACCTTTTTTAAGTTTTTTTGACACAAAAATAAAATGGTCGCTAAGCAGCCAAAAAAATGCCAACGTGGGTGTGTATTCGTAATTTTTAAATAATTTTTGTTTTAATCAATTAATTTTATTAATTCTACTTAAATTACTGTATTGTCATCCAAAATAAACATGTATATATAATTTCAGTTCAATTGAGTGCTTTAAATTGTATTTTATTATAACGATTGAAAATCCCACCACAAGATAAATAAATAAATAAATATACAGAGAATGTGAGCTAATAGTAGGAATTGAAAAATATCACATTTAATTTTTCCAATATAGAAACCATTTGAAAAAATGACAAGTAAAATTTTAAATAAAAAAATTAATTATCTACAAATTAATTAGGGAAAAATATAGAAAAGCATTTCCCTAAATTCCCTTTCAGCTTTAATTTTTTTTTCGTATTATTTATTATTTCTTTATTTTTTATTAGTGTCTCTTGAAATATAAATTATCCTTAGTCATTATAAGTCTGGCAAATATACTTTTCCTGTTTCTTCTAAAAAGTTTATTTCTAATATCATTTTTCTTTAAGTAAAGCATTTTAATAAATTAATATCATTTTTTTTTACCAAAAATTTGCTTTCTACAAATATAAAAAATTTATTTAAAAAATAATAATAACAATTTTTTGCTTTTTTTATTTTGGTATTCATGCAAAGATGCGTAAAACTTTACTCATGTTGATTTTAAAAAATTTATATTTTGTCAATGAGCAGGTAGTGAGTAAAATACTTTTCAGGCCCTTTTTACGGTATGTCAAATATTGTTTTCAGGTATTTTTTTTGTTTTCTCGCTCTTTTTTTCTCAATTCTAAAAACAAAAAAATTTTATTCTCTAAAAAATTTTGTTTTTGTTTATTGTAAATTGGCAGCATTTTGTAATAAGCGTATATGAAAGTTTTGAAATAAATAAATTATTTTTTTTTAAAAAAATTTATTGAGATGTATATGATAAAAATGTTTAAAAAACTTTTATAATCAAAAAAAAGAATACATTTTTTTGGCCCCATTCTTTTTTTTTGCCAATTTTTTGGGTTATTAAATTTTTTAAACATTAAATTGGGATCTATTTAAGTTGTCATTATTGGTAAGAGGCCCATTTTTGTTAAAAAAATACAACCGAGCTTTTTAGCTTAACGCGGAAAGACATTTTATGTTTCTGCATCTCACTTTTTTTTTTATTATTCATCCCTAAAATGTAAAAATATAAACTAGATTTTTCCTATGTGTTTTCTTGTATTTTTAAAAATTTGTTACACTATTAATATTTCACATATTTAAGAATTTAATTTACATATTTGTAAAACAATTACTAATTTTTTTCCAATTTCAAAAATTATATTGCTTTTTAATTTTAATTTTTTAATCAAAATATAGGGTCAAAAATAGGTTTCAAACAGTCAGATATTCAATAAATTTTTGGATTCTTCCCCCAAATTTTAAATTAGCATTTAATTATCAAAATACAAAAAATAATTTTAGAAACAGATTTTTATTCATACACAAATAAGTTGTTTAGGTACTTACAATAATATCGCAAAACCTATTGGCGGCATTACATGAAACGAAGCACATGATTGCCGATTCAGAGCATACGATACATGCGAAATTGGAATTATCTTGAAAGTTCTCGATTGTTGCGATAATACGTAAGTACCGTTGTTTATTATTAATTTCCAATTCAAAGAAGTAATTGTTACTGCGGTGACCAAGTAGTCATGGTCACAAATTTGTGACCGAAGTTTTGTTTCTATCAAGTCGTGGTGGGGAACCGCTGCGTAGATGCTTTGATACAGGCTATATTTTCGATACTCAAAGTCATCACGTTTGGGTGGTGAGCAAGTTTAAAAGAAATATTCCTTAGATCAGATATAGTCCTTTTGATCCTTGACAGTTGTTCACAATTAAATGATCTATCGCCAATATAACTCTCATTTATCTTCAAATAAATATTGATAATCAATCAACATAAAATATTTTTTGGTATTTACATATTATCGCAACTTATTAGCGACATTATACGAAACGAAGCATGTGATTGCCAATTCAGCACATACGACACATGCGAAATTAGGGTTTCCAACTTGGCGAGTTATCTTGAACCTTGGCGATTATTGCGAGAGTACGTAAGTACCTATTTTTTAATAAATATTTGAGTAGATCATACATTAAAAGGTTAAATTCAGTTTTGAATGCCTGACGAAACGTTTCTAGTACATTTTCAACTCAGTTTAAACCATAATCGTTGAGATGGATTTTTATAGCTGTTCATAAATCAAAACATACATGAATTGGAACTAATTTGATATCGGGGGTAATAGCGCCAAGCGCTGCTTCGCGTGATAACGATCACGCCAAGCTGCGCTTCTTGTTGCTGGATTGGAATCCAATATGGCGGCCTAGCGGTAATATAATGATACACAATAATTTTAAAGGATTGTTTTGAGATACATTGAAATGTAATTCAAATAAAGGATATAGGAAGAGATTGAGAATGACCTAGATCAATCAATAAAGAATATCAATAATATGTAATAAAAAGTAACATGTAGTAATAATAGTATTATAAGCAGCGTATAATAATCTCATATTATTTTATCGTAATTATATATGATATTCATATAGTACGCTTTAATAACAGTTACTAGAAATAATAATCATAAAATATAATTTAACAGTAATTATAAAAAAGAATAACCGTCGAATTGTAAAAACATAAAAATAATGCATAAGATTACTCGTATTACATAATTATAAATAAGTAACATAAGAATAGCTATATAAATAAACAACAAAAATAGTTATAAATAAGTGACATAATAATTATAAATAAATAACAATAATAATTATAAATAAATAGCAATATTAATTACAAATAAATAACAAAATATGTAATAATATTTATAAATAAATGTTAAAAGAAACAATTATAAATAACGAATATTATATGATTATTACACATAGTAATAATTCCATTTTTGTATTACATTATGAATAAAATAATTACATAATGTATGTTAAAATTAACTAAGAATTCTAATTACAAAATAATGAAAGCTTGCAATATGAAACTTGCTTGCACTGCAAGTTCCTTCAACGAATTTCATCGAATAAATAACGTAAAAAGAAAAAAAAACAATTTTTAAAACGCAAAATAAAACGAAAATAAACGATTTATAGCGATAATTAAAAGCACAACACTTTTATTCTACTAAGAAAAAAATATTCGAGTAGACACTCATTTTAGAAATATCCATATTCGAAAATAGCAGAGACTTAAACAGAAGACGCAAACAATAAAAAAATTACACTGAAAATGGTGAAATTTTTATAGAAATTAGAAGTTTTTATTAAAATCGTCTGAATTTAATAGGGTTACAGCGCGGGAAAAAACCAATAAAGGTTATTTCTAACATACGTTATCCCCACGATAACCACATCGACAGACGATAAAAATAATAAGGAAACCATATTGTAATGTTATCGCTCATCTTGGCGAACATAAACAAGAACTTGGCGCTGTTACCCTCGATATCAAACTAGCACCCATGAATTAAAAAACTATCGCATTTGTATTTAAATGAAGTTTCTATTTAAATGAATATATATACTTATTAGATATATATCTCTCTCATCTCTCTCTCACGTTTCAATGCATCTTTTGCTACCATTTTTTATCATTCACTTTATTACATATATTCCATATTTACTCCTAGATCATTTCCTTAGCTACTAGCATCCATTCAATTTAAGTACTTTAATAGTTCTGATACCTTAAATATATAATTCTGACTCTTTAGTTAGGAATATACGTATTAACTTCTCAAGAACTTCCTGCTAACGACAGAGTAGATTTAAAAGAGCTTAGTTTATTCTACCGTACACAGAGTGCTCGGCAAATTATCCGATAAGAAATCGAAAAAGGATAGAGACGATATAGAAAGATTACTTTCTTTTTATAGATGAAAGCGAATTCGTGA
>BMAV01023786.1:29817-61783 GCA_019973955.1 Trichonephila inaurata madagascariensis
AGTGTGAATATTTTCGTCAGCTGTCAGTCAGGGTATATTTTAGTCCACTATCAGTTTGAATGCTTTCGCCAACTGTCAGTCTGAATATTTTAGTTCACTATCAGTCTGAATGTTTTAGTCAACTATCAGTCTGCGAATATTTTAATCAACTATCAGTCTGTGAATACTTTGATCAACTATCAGTTCGAATATTTTAATCAACTATCAGTCAGAATATTTCAGTCAACTGTCAGTCTAAATTTTTTAAATCAACTAACCGCGTGAATATTTCAAAAATTTGATCTACAAGTATGTGCGTAATAATAAATATGTATAAATTTGACTTTTTTAAAAATATCCTATATTTTGAAATTTTGATACATGCTTTATCATGCTGAAAAACAACATTTTCTCTGAATAAGGAAATCTGCGGCAATCAGAATATGTGTAGCAAGCCAGATAAATAAGCAAATTCATTTTAGGTAGGAACATTATCTTCATTTGTTCCTGGAAAAAATATCACTTACACAACCATTATTCAGTAACTAGACAAATGTTATCCCAAATGGAAAAATATTTTTTATCGTTTACAAACTAAATCTCAATCAAATCAACCTCAGTCATCTAAGATATGTAAGGTTATGTTTCAATGGAAATTGTGAAACTATTTTTGCTATCTAAATTTTAAGAAATACTATTTCAAATATCAGCCTTGCTACCAAACATATTTTATCTCCTTATATTGGTATTAAAGATTAAAAGTATTAAAGTATTAAAGGATTTTTTTTTTACTTTAACTGTGTATCAGCTACTATTAATCGGTTAAGAAAATGGTATATTTATAGATATAACTTATAAATATTTCATATATATAGAATGTACACACATTTTTAGCGAGTGTCGAGATTTGTTCTTGCTCTTAAACTGAAGACGAAAAAATCGAAATTTGTTGTGTTGTTGTTTTAGTTCATAAATGTATTTAAGCAAAAAATAAATAAATGGATAAAAATAAATAATGGAACAAAAGCTTACATTTAAAAATCTCTCATTTTATGTATTCTTTTTCAGATAGATACAACAAAATTTTAGTAACGATATCTTTCTTACAACAAAAGGCGTATAGGATAGTTTTAATGGAAATTCCGTGTAAAAACTTATGTTTACTTAAGTAACTTTAATAAACTTATGTTTACTTTAAACTTACTTATGCTCAGTAGTGTCATAATTAAACTAAAAGCTTGATGCTTTTGTATTTATAACAAAGCTTATCTTGTTAGAAAAAGAGAAGTAGCAAGAAAACTAACTGCATTAGTATAATGTGAAATTTTTTTACCAAATGGTTACCGAATAAAAAAAGTCAATATTATTTTGGGAATTAATTCGGATAAATAATTGTTTTAAAAGATATATATGTATATACAGGCCACCAAAAGTTAAGGTACAATGCATTTTTTAAACCTCGCCATTAAAAAAATGTCAGCAACAATAAGCTTCATTGTTAATATCAATGATAATCATGTACTCTAACAAAACATATATGAAATAAACGATAGTCATAACTTTTATTTTTAAGAAACGAAAATGTAAGTCGAAATTACAGAAAATGTGCAAAATCCATCTTACGTAGCTTGTACGTAATACTCTATGCGTCTGATTGTTTATCATCAATAGTTGTTGGCAATTTCTTTGACAATATCAAGGAGTGTCTAGAAATGTCTGACAGAAATTACTCACTCAATTCATTTAGGAGGCAGGCATTGAGAAGGAGGAAAAAGAGCTCGTCACAAGCTAATGCTGCTAGAGCTTCTCAAATTGGTTCCCAGTGTGATCCAACGACTGCAGGATCAATTGGAATTTAAAGACTATGTATCTACGTAGTATGATCCTAAAGTTCGGGGACAAGATGTGGAAAATTTTACTCTGAATAATTCACAGAATCGAAGCACACCCACCTTCAAAGTAGTCCCCTTGGGCGACGATACACTTCTGCCAGCGTTCGTATAACTTCTGGAAGCACAGGTGGAAACCATTTTAGCAACCCCCCTTAAGGCCTTCTGTGATGCTACTCACTTCATTTGGTGACACAAAACGACATCCCTGTAATTTTTTTTATCATTGATAGGAACAGGCAAATGCCACACGGGGCTAAGTCTGGTGATAGAGGAATGTGGAAGCACGCGTTAGTGCGAGTTTTGGCAAGAAACTCTGTGACGGCTGTATCAATGACCTTCTCACTAACAAATCCTCTTGGGGAATCTTTGGTCCTTAAAAATTATTTTATTTGAACGCTCCCTCTGAAGAAGAGAACGTGAATGTGTAGATTAAGATTACTATACAAAGTCTAGGCTCAAGTTAGAATAAGAGAGTTATAATAGGCCGCTAGCGGAGCAGTGATTAATCAAATTTAGAGTGTAGCTCAGATACTTAGTATTTGATAATTGTAATAATTAAGGTGACGATTTGTCCCTGGAGATTGAGTATAGATTAGATAGCTAGGAAGGCAGAGTGCTTGAATTAAAGTAAGTGTATTGGTAATTAAAGTCTTCTCATACCTCTTGTACCTCGTTACTTGTCATCATATTGCTTAAATTGGGTGTATCTCTTCGTTTTGATTGATCAAACTTGTGCTGCTATTTGTGTTGCAAATAAACTAAGTGATTTTGAACATGGATAGTCTTCCTTCCTTTTCTCCCACATCTTTAGGCATGGAGGCGAGATCCTTACAACTCTTTTACCTATTGGGATCGATGTGCTGGTGCGTTGTCATGCAGAAGATATCAGTCGTCGCTCTGTCAGAACTAAGGCCGTTTACGATGAATGGATTCCCTCAAATGACTCAGAGATTTGTTCAAGTTGCGACATAGCCTTCCTGTGATGACCATGTCGTGCCGGTTCCGCGTAAGCTAGAGGTGTGAGATTATCAAAATGATGAGACATAATAATTCTTAATACAACTTTTATTAAGAATAACTTATATTACTTAAATTCTAATTTGACAATTTTAATTAAAGTGAGAGTCAACGCCCAAATTAAACCACGTATTCAAGTCAGATCACGCAACTAGATCCTTTATCTCAATTATCATTAATAATCCTATTCATCTAATTACTTATATCTAATATTACCTTTTTCAGTTCTCCTTCCTTTACCTAGAGAATGATATCTATAAACTTTATATACGATGGTTCCAACTTCTTTATCTTAGGCTTCTATTCTTTCCAAAACTATCGGACTGCTAACTCTTGATCTGTAAGATTTCACACTAAGCTTTGTCACGCTATCGATCAGAATAATTTCCACACTACTATCTCTAAGCTTGCCGGGCTATATCCTATCATCAAAGCTTCTATCCTTTTATAGTATATCTAATTTACATATTATCTTTGTTTATCTTCTTGGTATTGGGTTGGAAAAGTTTTGCCATTAATCGTGGCCGTCAAAGAACATAGGAGTTATGTTAGCAGAAAGACGCGATAGACGTCACAAAGTGTTTGACGACGATCTTTTCTAACATTTTCCGCGTTCCGTGAAATCGAAGGTCGTCCAAAGCGTTCACTGTATTCGATGAATTCTCGGCCCTCTCTAAAATATTGATGCCATTTGTAAACCTTGGATTTCACCATGGTAGATTCACCATATAAATTACTTAGTATTTCCTTGGTCTCCATTGGTGTCTCCATTGGTGTTTTACTTAAGCGTTGACAGAATTTTTTGTTCGATGCTGTTCAAGAGAAGCCATCTTTCTTAGGTCACGGAACAAAGCTAACGAACTTCGAAAGATAACAGTTACGCGGGCGGTTCAGTCACATGACATGGACTAAACCAACCTGGACAGCTAAGGGAGGGTTGGGAGAATCCATTTCAAGTCCTCTAACTTTAGATACTTGCTTTCGTCATCAACAAAGGCCGCAGCCCCCAAATTTTCGGATCGTACTACGTAAAAGAGATGGTTACGAATCAACCACGAGTTACAATACCTGAGCGGGAGACTACTCTACGAGTTTTCTGGCTCTTTCAGGCTAAATTAGAAGAAACATCACGATGCCTCAGCTTGTAGATTATTTTGTCGCATCAGGAGTAAGAATTTTCGCTACAATGGTACAAAAACACCTTCACAATGCAGGTTTCTATCTAAAAAGACCAATTATGTGTGTTCTCCCAAGCCAACGATAGAGATGTAACCCTTTATATTGAATAAAGGAATACGTTTCCTGAGCCAGACAGTAGTGGTCTTCTGTACTCTTTTCGGAGTAATAAACGTTTACACTGAAGAGAGATTCACGGTGTCTGCTGATCTGAAGGGAACAACGCACCAGATACAACCAATCCAATAATGGTGGTGAAATTATGGTTTGAGCAGAGATCTCTGTCGGTGGTTACACTGACCTGCATGGGATCCATGGAGGAAATCTGACTGGAGAGAGACATCGGGGTGAGATCATTGATCGATGTATTCATTGTACACCATTGCTATATTGGTAATTAATTCATTCTGATGGATGATAACGCGTGAAATCACCGAGCTGTGCTTGTTGAGGATTATCTTCAGAATCATAATTTGGAACGAATAGAATGTCCATCTCAGTCTCCAGACATGAATCCGATAGAGCATATTTAGGGCTGCCTTGGTAGACACGTTGGTGTTTGAATTCCAAGGTCCTTAAATGAGCTGGAATAAGGGTTACTTCGCTTCCCATTTCAGTATCCGATAACTTAATTGCATATATAACTTAATTGCACTGTGGTAACTGCATATGTAGCTCTTAATGTGGTTGTTCTGAATTAGTTGTTGGAATTGCCAGTATGGGTATACTGCCTGATTTAGACGCCTTCGATCGCGGACAAATCGCAGATGCACGAAGCATGGGCCATTCAATTTCCGAAATCGTCAGACAGCTCGAATTTTTAAGGTCAACAGTGTCAAGAGTATACCAAGAATACATGGATGGTGGACAAGCCAGCGAAGCCTAACATTAGCTCAAATTACCTCTCAGTTGAATGACGATGCTAGTCGTACACTCAGTAAACGGCCTGTGTGCAACGCTCGCTTCATCGTATGGGTTTCGGGAGCCGTCGACCTACGAGAGTACCATTGCTCAATGCTTACCATCGAGCTGCACGTCTTGCCTGGACAAGAGAGCACAGAGATTGGAGTGTAGATGACTGGAAACGAGTAGCATGGAGTGCTGAGTCACGATTCCAACTGCTTAACTCCGACGGGAGGCTGAGAATATGGCGTCAATCTCATGAAGCCATGGATCCTGCATGCCAGGTTGTAACTGTACGAGATCATGGTGGCTCAATCATTGTCTGGGGCGTTTTTTCGGGGCACTGTTTTGGATGTTTGGTGCGTGTACCAGCCTCCCTCAATGCAATTCGGTACGTAGAGTGGTTGGATAATCTCCTCCATCCGTCTATGCTGTTCTATTATCCACACGGTAATGCAGTTTTCCAGCAAGACAACTGTACCTCCCATAAGTCCCGGTTGGCTACTGGCTAGTTGGAGGAGCATTTTTCTGACTTTTCTGTCATAAATTGGCCACCTAGAAGCCCATACTGAAATCCTATTGAGCATCCTTTGGATGTTCTCGAACAAGGCGTGAAAGGCCATCACACAGCACCAACGAATCTTACTGAATTATGGACAGCTTTAGCCAATATTTGGCAAGTCATTCCAGTGGAACGTTTCCAGAAACTTTCTAAATCTATGCCTCGTCGTGTGGCAGCCATTATCAAGGCCAGAGGAGGTCCAACTCATTACTTTGTAGGTATACCTAATTCAGTGGCACTTCAGTGTAGATCACAATGAGGTAATAGGTATAGTGAGGGTAGGCCACAAGTGACTCGAACACTCAACATGGTACTCGGAATCCTTCGAAAGGTAACCAACACATTTTGTCCCCTGCATGGAACAAAATGTGTTGAATACCGTCTACCGTCACCCATTTGAATGCGGCGCCCACCCTCACTATGTCTATTAATTCGTTATGAGTAGTAGCTGGTAACACTTCTCTTCGATTGGTGTCCAATGCCCTTTACCAGTAGGAATAACGTTCGAATGTTTAAGGTAAGGTACAAATGTTTCCGGGACTATCATTCTCCCCTAATAACTCACTAATAGCACTCTATCAATAATTGCAGTGTTGTGGAACTATGTGGCAGATGACCATTCTATTACTATCCCTAGACTTTCAAAAAGTTTTCAGATACATTTTTGCTGGCCATCCTTGATCAATTCAAATAGGAACATATCCCTGTAAATAAATCTGCAAAACTTCATTCCTCTATCACTACAAACTTCTATTTTCGGTTTTTATTAATGAGAGTATACGGTGCAATAAGCACCGGGAGTTCTGGTCCCGCTCTCTGAATCTCTTACTTTAAGTGCTGTCCCAATTATACGTCAGATCACTAAATCAGGAATTATTATGAATCAGGTGTTGTGAGAATCACTCTGACGACTATTCATGTTCTGTTGTCTTTTCAGATCGATTGCTTCTAAGTATTTGTTCCACCAACAAGATGCAAGACAGCATCATTCAAATCCTGATAACAAGTTACCCTTCTATCGGAAAGAGATTGACGCCCTTCTTTTGGTAGTTCAATCGCATATTCTCTCTCACAGGATAATATATGATCATACAGTTTAGTAATTTGTGTGTGAAGCATTAGGATAGTCAAAGTGAATGGAAACACTTAAATTCGAAAGACAGTTAAGCTATAGAATTTGAGTTTTCCTTTTTAACCTAAAAACATTTGGAGGCTTACAATGATATTCTGGGTCACTAAAATTTATTTATTTGCATGTTAAATTGATTTTTTTTTCTGTCTTATAGAGTATAAAAATTTTTAGTCTTCATTAATTTGTTGATGATACATTCCAAAATAAAAAAAACTATAAACTACAGCCGTTTCTAGGTATAACTTCATTCAATCTGTGTAGTAAATAGCAATTGTATTAGACCAAAACTGGACAGATATCCAGGATTAAATCAAATTATTATTTCTGGTTAAATGTGGTGTGACGGTTGGACACGCAATACAAAATTCCGAGGTGAGTTCTCTGTTTGCATCACTAATCATGGTGCTGTAAACAGAGAAAATGTTTAGAAAAAAAAAAACGTTGTAATGTCGTCAGTGGGTCCTATATAAACCGGCGTACAGTGCAAGTCCATAATCATACTGATCATAATTCGAATTTAGGAGGACTTTAGTAAGCGAAGAATTCCGGGTAAAAATGTGAGAAGACATTTCGTACAGTTAAGCGAGTTTGAAAAGAGTGCTGATCATTGGCATGTAAACCTCATGCTGGTCAACGGGCTATGTTGCTCACCAAGACGATCATTCGGAATCTTCCGTCAAAACATGTTAGGAGCAGGGGACACGGGATGGAACCCGGTGTGGTGGGGGGTGGAGGTAGAAGCAGGCATGGAGCACCCGGGAGAGAATTGAAGGATCATGAAACAATATCTCATACATCCCAGAGTGACTCATTCCACGATATAATCCGATGTAGGGCTGCCGGTTATTCCATGTACTATTTCCAAAGGCCCTATGTAAGTGAATCTCCAATCTAAGTGCTCATTTCGTGTATATAATATCGACGACTTTATTTACAGTTATGTCTAGGCAAAATGGGCATGAATTGCCACAAATTGGCAAAAAGTAGTGTTTAGTGCTGAATCCCGGGTTCGTTTTGGGGACAGATGATAACCGCATATGGATGTTGAGGCGCCTTGAAGAACAATACAATTCCATCCACACTGTCGAAAGACATACTTTCTACAAACCCTGAGCAATTGTCTGAAGTGCCAAAGCCTATCATAGCCTATCTACTCCAATTGTGGTACATGGAACCTTAACAGACCAGCGTTATGCTGTCTTCAACCCAGAGTCAGTTTTTCAGCAACAATGCTCGTCCGTATAACTGCTCGAGTAGCTCAAGACCTACTGCGCCATGTTCAGACTCTTCCATAGCCAGACCACTCCCCTGACTTGTCCTTTATAGAAAATTTTTGTGACCAGCTGAAACACCAGATTCCGTTGTGTTGGCTTATAATTTGGGGGTGGCTGTTAAGATTTTAGTGCCTATTGGCCGCAAGACAACATCCAACGTCTAATTAACTCAATGCCGGCCCCTGTTGTGGTTCACTTTGTAGCATGAAGTGGTCCTACGAGCTATGGAAGTTGCACTGTATTAGTCTAACTGTAAACATAGTATTTGTTTAATTGTCTTGATTTGGGGATTATGAATCTCTCATCTGTATCAGTATGTGTATTAAATTTCCTTTCAATTCGAAGCTCCTTTTTAGTGCGTTGTTTTCAATATTCCTGAGTGTACGTTGTTGTAGGCTGAATACCTCCCCCTCCCCTCCTATTCAATTGCTGTACCTTAGAGATGTTGACTTTTGATTAGCTAAGTAAAAAGACAACAAAAAAAAGTTCCAATTGAAAAAAAATTTCCGCTGGCACATTACAGTTAAAGTTTTGAAAAATGGAGAAATTTTGCTATTTTTTGTCAATTTCTTATTTAACTTATCAATATATTTATGCTACACTTTCCTAAATATGAAGTTTAAGATATGAGAAGCACACAAGAAAAAAATTAAAGCTGTTAAATTCAAAATATTTATTGTTCATGCAAAAGATTCAGAAAAAAACTTGTTTGTGTGAGATAAATATATTTTACAGTTTTATTTGGCTTTATTTTTTCACTTTTAATGAACAAAACTTAATAAAATATAGACGCAATTTACATTTTGAATAATCTAATATTGCATTTGGGCTTATTAATAAACATTATTGTATATAAAATTATACAATATTTTTGTTCAAATAATATACTTCAAAGTTAGATTTCTCAGAAAATTCAGATAATAGTCTTGATAAAAATAGTCATCTTATAGGGATGTCATCCCTTGCTTTAGTATCGAACAATTTTTGAAATACTTTTGTCCTAAATTTGACACAGCATTCCACTACTTGTATTAGATGGGGAAGCTTTGGAAAACTTTATCAGAGTCATTTATTACATCATAACTTTAAGGACATGTAATGCAATCGCTTCTGTTGCTCGATCCTCGATTCCATAACAATCACTGATCAATGATATTATTTTTAAAAGAATTCTCGTTTACAATGATTTTTTTATTGATGCAAAACTGGAGGTTCGAATTGATCATTTTATCATCCTTATCTAAGATATCAGATCATCCGTTTATTTTTGTTTTTTCGGTATCAGTATGCTCGGGTTTGTAGGTCTCCGGAGTTTCACTCGAAGTACTTTGATATTCTGGAGCTCTTTGTTTTTCTTTCAAGCCTCTTTGCTAGTTTATGTATTCTTTTCTTGCAAGTCTAAAGATCCAAAATTTCCCAAATGCCTTATTTCCTGTAATATAAAACGCAATTCAAATTAAGGAATTTGGTAGACTGTCTGACAGTTAATTTAAATCATGCACATCCATGTAAATTTGAATCCACGACAGAAGGATACTTACATGCTCTTACATAGAAATACAAAGCAAGTGCACTTGTGAAAATTTCAATATTTTTTTTTTTTGAATAAAGTCTTGAATATATTAAGATAGTAGATCTTACTTAATTTATAGTAATTTGTTGGTATTTATTAATTAGTTGTACTATCCTGTGCTTGGAAGTGGCAGTAATAGAAGTCTTTTGTTACAAATATTTGATTTTTTAAGCCACAGTTTCAACAACTTTACAAAAACTCACCTATTTGTTGTAGCATAGTGATGTCTCTTATTGATCATGGGAACAAAACATTAAAACATCTTTGTGAGAAGGAAGCTTATTTGGCAAAAAGTAATTTGGATTATTGAATTTTGGGCATTAAAATTCCTTTCTAGTAACGATTTTATTACAATTAAGCCTTTTTACCACTCTTTTCTGACATCAACACTTAACCTTCAAAAAGCTTATGAAAATTAAAAGTAAAAGTGTGTTTACCGAGAAATTAATTGCATATTACCATCTGTTGACAATTGACTAAAAGTCAAAATAACTTGATGAACTGGCGGGGGATGTCTCCGTTTCCATACCAACTTGAATATAACGCATGTCAACAGCTAATTACGTAAAGGAAAAGAAAGAAGGGTGTCAAACATGTAAACTGCCAGCGATATTCTGGTTTTTAGTCCAAATTATGTTGGAGTTTTCTAAGAAATCTAATTTCAAAGACTTTTCTTTTCAATAATAAAATGGGAAAATGAGAAATATGTTTCTTATTCATTAGGATTGTTAACTAAAGATGAAAAGATAAATTTGAAAAACATTACGAAATATTGTTAATTTTTTAATTGCCTTTTTGAGCTTTTGTACGAACAATAAATACACTGAATTTACAGTTTTCAATATTTTCCCCTGTTCCTCATATCCCAAACTAAACACATCATTGGTCAGTGATAGTTAAGAAGTTTCAGTTCAACAACTGCGATTGCGTCATCTGTCCTTCATGGTTATGATATCATAAATAACTCAGATAAGACTTCTAAATCTTTCCTATTGTACTCAATCGATAGAGCTTAAGACAGAAGTAATTTGAAAAGTGTGAAGCAAGAGAGACATCGCCATTAGTTTTATCAAGATCAATACCATAATATCCTCAAAAATCTGATTTCGAAGTAGATTATTTGGATAAAAATATTAGATAAGTTATAATAGGTCTCCACATGTAGTGTTAAAATACGAAAAATGCAACACATATATAAACATTTTTTTTATAATTGAATGTGAAAAAAAAACAGAATCGAATAAAATTGAGCAAAATATTGCTTATTTTAAAAAATGTGATTTTTGAACTTTTTTGCGAAAATGATAATTTTTTTTAATTTACGGGCTTTAATTTCTTTCTCGCTGCTCATATCCCAAACTTCACTTTTAGAGAACAATAGCATAACGACATTGGTCCATTAAATAACTTATAAAAAATTGACAGAAAATAGCAAAATTTCTACATTTTTCAAAACTTTGAATGGGATGCTCTAGTGCAAAGCATTTTTTTATTAGATTTTTTCTCTTTTTACCTAACTAGGGGAAAGAGAACTTTTCTAGGGTATAGCAATTGAAAAAGAAAAAAAATTTCGGCTCACCTTAATGTACATGGAATGATCTTACTTAAAAGATAACATAAAACAATAAGAGTAAAGACACATTATACTATGTAGGGCTCATCAGAACAGGAAAGTCTGAAATAAAGATTACAATATAGTTTTAAAAAATTGACTAATACAGGGTATAGTCCACACTCTCTTACAGTTATATAGTTTTCACTGCTTGAATCATGCTCGAAATCAGACAGCTTCAGAACCCAGCAGCAGTCGGATCCAGTACACCATCAATGTTAATTCAGGTGCTAGAGGGATCTGAAAGGAGGGGAGTGATTTAAATTTGCCCTCCTAACCGCATCCCAAATATCTCTGTAAGGTGAGATTCTGGAGATCTGGCTGATCAATCTATCTTGAATGACCTTCGAAAACCATACTCAACAACGAGGATTTTACAGCTACATGATTGATCCTTCAGAAAAAAACGACCACTTCATCAACTTAGAGAAAATAGTGAGTACCAACCTATCTCTTATTAAAAACTCAACATATGTACATGACTTACATACAGAAAACAATATTAGACAAATATACAGAAGGGTCCCAAATTCATGGTGCAAACTTTAAGGGTAGGTACAGGATATTATAACAATCATTTATCGTATAGGAATGTATGGGTGCAAGTAATGCAACTAGGCACAATCCCAAAATTAAGAGTCGAAAGGAAAGACAAAGTGTTTATTGAAAGCGTCTTCGAGAAGTCTAATGTTTACAATAACTGTACATAATTGTTCAGCACATGAGCTATGGTCCAGATGCAGCGCACATTGCCATACCACCCACTGGAAGTAGGAGAAGATAGTCTGCCGGATTCAAAGCTTGTACCCACTGAAAATGGAAGATGTGTAAGTGATTTTTGTTTAACACTCTACAAACGGTCTGATGTCTCACGCTTACATGATGAGCAACAGCTCTTATACTTGACTCTGATCTATCAGCCACAGCGTTTAAGATACTTTCTTGCAGGCTTGAACTGCGTACAGCTCTTCGTCGACCACCATCATGTCTGAGGACCTGGAACAAACGTGTTTCACGAAGTATGATTGACGATTGACATGTCACGATTGACGATGTAACCTCTGAAAAATTCTGTGATGTGGCGTTCGTCGATCAGGAAACTATACGTGATACATCCGTAGCGCAGCTCTGCCTTTATCATTTGCACGGTCGTACATGTAATGCATAGTTGCATTTTCGGCTTGCGCAAAATCTACCATCGTAGACGTCAGCACAATTGCGAAGGGCGCTTTCCCCTACTGAGATGCATCATGTTGAAAGGCGTCTGGACATCTACTGCCCCTACCAGCAACGCAGCCAACCGATAATTCCACTTCTCTTTTTTTTTATTTCCCCTATTTGCGTCACTTACGCCTATGCATTCCTATACAATAAATAATTGTTACACAATGTCCTGTATCTACCCTTCAAGTTTGCACCATGAATTCGGGACCATCCTGTATAGAACACAGCATTATTATAAGCAAGAAAACATACGTAATGGTGGAAAAAAAAACTGCATCCCCCGCCCTTTTTCTTATGTATCATGAAAATGGTTTAAAAGAATTCAAAGTTTAAGCAGTCAGCCATATGAAAAGTTGAATCTGGTAATAGAGAAAATGGCTCTCATTGCCAATGATTTCATCCTCCTCGAAGTGCTATAAATGTACCGAAGAAAGAAAGTATCACCATTTCTGCATTTTAGATGGATAAGGGCTTGTTTCGCGTAGCTAAGCTTGTATTAATAGCATTATGGTAACATTGTCTGCTGAAGTTTTTTCTTCACTTGAATCTGAAAAAGAATCCATTATGTCTCGTTTGCGGTCAAAATCCCGTGACATTGGCCCAGTAAACAGAAAGTCCAGAAGTGAAAACCTAAAGAAATCTACATCACAAGATCAGTATTTTTTTTCATGTACCACTGAGTAAACAGAAAACCAACATAAATGGATCTCGGGATTGAGTGGAAATCAGAGTGTGGAGTGTATATAAGCAGTAGTATTGTTCGCAGAGTTTTGATTTCAAAGGGACTCGTGTACTCAAAAGTCTCTACACACTGCAAAAATGGGAACCAATCTCTTAAAAGGGTCCAAGCAATTCGCAAAATGGGTTTCTGAGAAATAAAAAATAGTTATATATGTGGTAAGGTCAAAAAGTTCACAGAATAGATCAATTATAAATTATTAAGAAATAAAATGGTAATTTAATTTTATTAGACTTCAAAGTACTGCCCTACTGCATTCACACAATTGTTACATGTTCGGATAATTGTCCAAAACTCTCATGGAAACTATTTTTTGAGAGGTCTTTGAGTTGCTTTGTCGCATTTTCCCACGGCTTTTGTCCAAGCAAAGTTTCTTCCTTCATGGTGATGTTTTTACTTCCCATTCACTTGACTGACGTTTTGACTGAGGGTTGTTAAGAAAGTACAATTTCTCATCACCTTCTACGATTTTCTTCAAGAAGCTGTCATCTTCCTCAGTCATGTCAATCAAATCCCTGGACATGTACGCTCTCATTCCTTTTGGTCAGATGATAACATTTTGGAACCATGCGCAAGCAAATACGATGTTGTTCATTTTCAAATCATCGTGAAGAATGCTGTGAATGCTGCCATGGGAAATTCCAAGTTCCGAGGCAATAGTATCAATGGTTATTCTTCTGTCCGAACACACGATTTCTCGAACACGCTCATCATTCTCATGTGAGGTAGAAGAAGAAAGTTACCTGGTCGTCATTTCGGTCATCTTCGATGTTTGTGCGACCGCCACGAAAACGCTTATACCACTCGTACACAGCCGTTTTTTCATGGCATCGTTTCCATATGGTTACTTAAGAATTTCGAGTGTCTCAGTAGGTGATTTCTCAAGAACAACACAGAGTTTAGTATTTGCACTCTGCACCGACAAAAACGACATTTCAAAATCCGGCGAATTGAAAATTCCCTTTGTCAGAAATGATCTGTAGCTAACGCCAACTATACCAGAAATGAAATCCAAATGGCTGAGTGTTTTCCTTATAAGTGCTGCCTACCTCCAAAAGAGATATTTCCCCTACAACGTTCACCTATCTGAATGTCGGGAACCATTCTGGGAACTTTTTGAGTCTAGTGGTATATTCTCAGATGAATCAAAATTGACCCTCGATGTTCTGCATGGTCAACAGGAGAGGCCACTGTAGAGCTAATGAAGAATTTAACCTTGACGTGTTATGCTTACGGGGAAACATCTTATTTCTCAGATAGTCTGAAGGGTTTATTGTACGATGGGACGGGTTGTCTCAAATTTTTTAAGGTACTTTAAATATGCCCTGGTATACAGACAACTGTTACCGTTTTACCGCTATCAATTGCCACTTTGGATCTATCTCTGAGTGTTTTTCCCCGATGATTCAAGGCATGATTCAAGGCTATGCATAGTGACAAAGTGGTAAGTATCACATGTAAGAACAATGCACATCAGTATAATTGTATATTTTACTTATTGTTCTCCTTTTCATGTCCATTTTTCATATCCATAGATAAAAAAAAGGGGTCTGTAGGACCTTTAGATCACTAACTTGCAATGGACAGGTAACCATCCGGATTTAAATTCGATTGAAACTCTGTGGAACCAGATTGATAAAGAAATGTTTAACAGGAAACCTGGATGACTGATGCAGTTAAGAGGAGCGCTTATACAAGTTTGGTACTATTGACGCAGCTAAAAGAAGCCTTTATGTAATTTTGGTCCCTTGAATCTGTTAGAATACTAATTTACTATTACTAGAATACTACACTGCTGGCCACCGTAAATGCAACACCAAGAAAGACAAGAGATAGCACAACAAAATTTATTTTGTAGATAACATGTTGTTCAAGTATCAAATGATTAAATTTATAGACTTCTGGGAAGTGTGGTTCCTGCCAGAATCAGTAGCCAGAGTAGCCGCCATTGTTGGAGATCACCGCTGCCACACGCCTCGGCATTGATTCAAAGAGACTTTGGATGTGTTCTTGGGGTACAGCAGACCAAGCAGTTTCCCCACGTTGCCAAAGTTCATCTGGTGTGGCAGCTAGGGGTGTAATCTGGGTCAATCATTGAGCTACAATGGACCACATGTTTTCTATCGGTGAAAGATCCGGAGAGTGAGCCGGCCAGGGAAGCAATTCAATCTGGTGATTGACGAAGGATCTTTGGACAATGCGTGCCACTTGTGGGCGCGCATTATCCTGTTGAAATATGGCTGTGGCCAAGCCCTGAAGGTAAGGAAGGACAACTGGCTCCATCACCTCGGAGATGTAGCGCTGGCTATTTAAAGTACCAGCAATGCGTACTAGAGGAGTGCGAGAGTGATATCCAATACCGCCCCATACCATAATACTCGGTGCAGGACCAGTGTGGTGGTGCATAACGCAGCTGTTCAGCATCCTCTCTCCATTGTGTTTCCAGACTCGAATCCGACCATCGTGGTGTTGCAGACAGATGCGTGACTCGTCAGTAAAGACAACTTCATTCCATTCTGCCACCCACATCCTTCTTTCATCGCACCATTGGCGGTGGAGACGTCTGTGGTTCTGCGTCAAGGACCACAATGGACACAACCAAGCAATGGACGTCTTGCGGACAAACCACTCTGCTGTAAACGGCGTCAAATCGTACGCGCAGACACTGAATGATGCGTTACAGACTCAATGTGCTGTGCTATGGCTCGTGATGTGACTGAGCGATCCGTCACTGCCATGCCCACAATTTGCCTGTCCTCACGTGAAGTGGTGTACTGAGGTGGATGCGATAGACCACGTCGGTTCGTCGTACCCTCCTGCATCCAACGGTCACATATCCGCATTACAGTTGTTTAGTTTCGTCCAACACGACTACCGATTTCCCTGAAAGATAATCCACAATCTCGATAGGCCACTATCCTACCTCTGCCGAACTCGGATACTTGATCAAAAGCTGATCGCTGTTTTTTGAAAAAACCAAAGAAAAACACAATTGCCGAACTTGAAATCGTCGAAATCTCCAAGCCTTAAATAGCGCTTTGAGGTGGTGCCACAGGCGCGCGTGATGTGTGTCTGCTCTGAAATTATAATTATTTGCATATCTCACCTCAGCTAATGCATGTTGTAAATTTCATGTTGTTTGCATGCTTCCTTCAGGGTGTTGCATTTACGGTGGCTAGCAGTGTAATACTACCTCAGTCTTTGTGCAGCCATCATCAAGACCAGGGTTGGCCCAACTAAATATTAGTGGCAGCCAAAGTTATTAAAATTGCTATTTTCTCTTGTGGCAGCTGAATTGTATTATTTATTTAGTTAATATCCAATTTTGTTAACAGTGAAGAATAAGGTGTACATGTTCCTTTTTATCCCAATTTGCATTAAATGCTTTTTTTAGTTGGCTTTCACATGATTTGGGATGAATGTGTTTTGTTTGTAGTTCTAACAGAGTGTAAGTATATCTTTGTTCTTTTATTGGCGGCAGTACGTGATTGTCATATGCAGTATAGCTGCTGTTTTTCGATATAGACGCTATTTTACAGCATGTGATGCAGTCGTTTTGCCCACCTCTATGCTCTATACATACAGCAAAATGTAAATGTTATGTGTAATAAACTGAAAAGGGAAAAACAGTACAAAAAATGCATAGAGATGAACAGTTACATCTCTTAAGAAAACAAATTAATTCATACACAAAAATACGTTATTGCACAATCTATCTTGTCAGATCTGGCCATATGAACCAACCCTATTTAAGCGAACATTGACATTCCCAAAAATAAAAGGATGACCAAAAGTATCCTGAAAAGGAGAACGTAGGATTCAAGGTATCAATCACTATACCTCAAACCTGTCACATAGTTTCTGACAAAGACATAGGAGCCTGTGCGTCCATTCAGCTTGAACTTGGCAGAACGGACTCATCAACGAGCCCTGCTCCAAAGTCTGCACCATACGGAAGATATATCCTAGTAAATAGATCTCTGTAAATGTTGTCTGGAAACAGAAACCTTTTGAAAGTTGAGTTCATGTGGCCACATAAGTTCACGAGACAGTTGAGGAACTGTTGCACTTTTGATATCTCTATAATGAGAAAATATCGATCCTCATCAGTTATAGGAGCAATTTGAATACCTTGCTCAAGCCTCCTTTACGCGAATTCGTCTCTCGGAACTCTTTCCATAAACTACAAAGAGCACTAAGAGTTACACTAAAACCTCTAGAAAATTGCTGTAAAACCATTCAATTTTACGCTAACCAACAGTTTGATCCCTCTTAAAATCGGCCGTTAACCCAAACTGCTTTTGGTGCTGTCGTCCAGGCATCTTTTGCATCCCACGTGTCTCCTGGAATATAGAACTTTCTAAATTCTGGATTCCCTAGGCCAGTGGGGAGCAACCAGTGGCCTTCTTATTCACTTTGTTTGCTTTAACCCTTCTTACTAGATAAAAAAAAAAAATATTAAACATTTGAAAAAATTCTCAATACCTCCTTACAATTTTAAGTTTAAATAAAAACCAACAGAATAAATAGTATTTGTTTAAAACAAACTATGTAAAAGAGTCTTTAGTATGTGAATTAGTTGGTGATGTTTAGCAAAGTGCAAGGAAATGCCACCAGCAATGTTGGCAACATTAATTCAGGACAGAGTAAGCAATTCTTAACTTTATTTTCTTCCTGCTACTCGGCAGGGCGTGCAAAAAAGATTTAGCGATAAACTACCAATATTAGAAACGTTTCCCATCAGATGGCAGCCCCTTATGATTTTCATTTTTCCTTCAATGGCCACCTTAATAATAAACTATACTCTTTGACCGTCATAATCTGTAGATACATGCCATGATTTTCACTTTCTAATCTGTAGATAGATGCCATGGTTTTCACTTTCACTCAGGGCAACCTAAAATGACAGACTAAGGAAACGGTGTGTTGAGAAACAACAACTTTACGGTTCAAATGTTACTTTTTTGTTGAACATAATGGTAAATCACAGTGTGTTATCTGTTCCTAAGGGCATCTGAGGATTATACACTACGAGGTATGTTTATAGGTAGCTAAAAGTAAATAGTTTCTTATGGATGGTGAGCCCATTAAAAAAAATGTGCTGTGAAAATAACATCTTCATTGAAAAATAAGATGGCTAAAAATTTTGAAATGTATTCATTGTCTCAATCAGACAGTAAGTAGAATTATCAATATGGGTAGGGAAGTTTCAAGGGCATTTAGGGGGGTATGGGTTTTCCTCTATAAGTTTAAATGAGAGCAGAGATATATCTTACATCGTCCAGCTCCTTATCTTTGTCAGAACTATAAAAAAAGAATTTGAAATTCATAAAGAACTCTTGGAATATTTAAATCATTAGAAACTAGCACCAAAGGCATTGACATATTAAACACATTGGATAACGTCAGTTCTAAATATGAAGATTTAGGAAAGTAATCTGACGGTCATAGAACTGAGTTGGCATGTCTCGGTGTAAAGAAGTAGACATAAGTTACACTCATGTTCAAAATTAAGGTCACAAACATAAAATCTGTAAAAACAGATGAACTGCTGACTGTGTTGCCCCGAAATATTCCGAACAGAGGCATAATACAATGACAGACAGAATACAGTAACATAAAAATAAGGAAAAGATTTAAATCTGTGAATTAAGACACAAATATCATATTAAAATGTGTGAAATCATGAATTAGAGATAAAGCAGGAAAAGTCTGTCTAATAGGGAGTGTTACCACTGTGAACTGATCTATAAGCCTCACACAACGAACTGTCATATTGTTTATGAGGGTGTCAATAGGTATTTATGGCAACTAAGCCCATTTTTCTAAAAGCGGGACTTTTAATTCCAAGGGGATCCTGGGAGGGGAGCAACACTGAAAAGTGGTTTTTCCTAGACCAACCCAAATATATTCAATAAAGAAGAAGACCTCGAGGGTCAATCCATACGGCAAATATCCTCTCCTTTATGAAATTTGTCAGTAATGTGAGAGTTCTGTGTGACCTTGCATTATCGTCCATAAAAATGCAGTCCGGGCTCATAGTACCAAAAAAAAACCCACATAGGCTTCCAGCATCCCATCCCCTCCCATCCCACCGCCCCCACAAGGGGGGGGGATCCTGGGGTCTGGACCCCCAAAAGCCCTTGAATTTTTTTCTGATTGATTGAAATTCTAAGTATATAGTACGTAAAATTTAATTAAGTATTTGCTATTAATGATTAATTTTATTAATTAATGCTAATTATTTATTTAATAATTAGTTTTTTACTGTGCTGTGTGCCCGAAAATCGACAAAATCAAAAGGAGCATAATACAAGAATGGAGAACTTTCGAACCCAGAGCCCCTCCCCCCTTGAAAAATTCCTGTGTGTGCTACTGCCCGCATCGGAAACGTACATTGGCTTACGACTGTCCAACATTATGCCACTACACACAAGGATTCCTTTTCCACCAAATCTGTAGATTTTTGTTAAGTAAGAGGGGTAAAAGTGAGCTCCATTTTCTTTCCAGGTAAAGACTCGACCAGAATCACTTTGTCTGGTACATTTCGACTCATCACTGGAAAGAACATACCCACATTCTTGTGGTGTCCACGACTGATGTTTTCATCTCCATAATATCCGGTCTTTCCTTCTGGATGTAGTCAAAAGAACACACCAGATTGGACTCCGGGCATAAAGGACAGTCTCTGCAAGACGGATGTAGACTGCTTGTCTGGAAATTCTTCTTCCAGACACAGCAGCAAGGTCACGAAAAGGCTGAGGAGCTGTTTTCCGCTTAATGCTAAGTAACGGTCCTGTGCAGAAGTTAATGCTCTGTGGCGACCTTGGCTGACTTTCCTGGTGATAGTACCACTTGTTTGGAACTAATTCCATATAATCTAGAAACCACTTTCAGGCCACTTGTAACCATTGAGCCTCCACCACATGAGACAGGTCAGCTTCAGCTTCTGACTCTCCATCTCAAGGAATCATCTAAACCAGTGATTCCTAAAGTGATCTATATAGACCCCCAAGGGTCTATGATGACCTGCAAGGGATCCACATCAGCGAAAAACAAATTTGGGGGTCCATGAGATGTAAATGGGGGTCTATGAGATGGTGGCTTTCTTTTAAACCAAATCATGATTTTAAGTTTAAAAGAAAATTTAGTCAAACGGAGACCAGATTTTACCTATTTAATAGATTTATTTACTAATTTTTATAAGGTTAATTTGCAGTTACAAGGTGACAGCATAAATTTTATTAAAACAAGGACCATGTCGGCAATTTCGGCTTTAAAAAGACATAACTGTTATTTATCACGAATTATGGAATATCGTGAGAAAAAAATTTTAAGTACTTTTCCTAGTGTAGAGAAGTTTCAGCGTGCTTGCCAATCTCCAAAACAAAAAAAGAAAAGAGGGAATTAAGGTCTGGACACTACTAACTGAGGAGGTTTAGGGTTAAACCTGACACAATTGATTCTAAATGTTGAAAAATTGTTATTGAAGCACCAGATTTATTCATCCCTTTAAAAGCATTTCTTTGTTGCTCCGTTATTTTATGAATTAATTAAATTTTAATTTAATTAACATGTTTTTCTAAGTTTTAAAAACTATACTTCACTTCAATTACAAATTTAAATGGTTTAAAGTAAGATCTATACCAGCTGTCAAAAAAGACATTTAAATTGGTAAATTTGCAAAAAATTCAATATTAGGTAAGCAGGGGTCTACTCCAGACCGAAAAACATGGCAAGGGGTCTATGAGTCAAAAAAGTTTGGGAATCTCTGATCTAAACCATTAGGAGAAGTAATTCTCACTGCAAACAGACTAACTTGTTTGTTTTAATGCAATATTCACAAAACTTGAGGCAAAATTTCCATATGCTTGAATGGTCTTAATTCAGTTAGTTGTTCTGCAAAAACTAACGAAACTTTTCATAAACTGAAGATTGATATCGTATTAACCATTCTTCAAAATATATAAAACACAAATTCTATCAATTTTACTGGAGACATTTTAAAATTATTAAGAGAAACATGTTTAAGACCTTAATTTTGGGCATTAGTATTTTTGTTTTTCCACTGCATTATCCACCAAAAGGCTCTCTGTTAAAAATTAAAAGGCTCAATAAGATAATGAAAACTGTCGTAAATACTATAACTTTAGTTAGAGGAAGCAATAAAACCCAGAGACGCAAAATATTTATTTTATTCCTGAACAATTTGGAAGCTGAGTTAGTAACACTTTATTGTACTGTTAACTTTCTTTATCTAAGTGCTGGAAATTGCCTACAACAGTTTTTTTTTTCTTTTGGTGTTGAGGAATTTCTCAGAAATGAAAACATTAGAACATTATCAAGAAAAACTAAAAAATTCTTGCTTTCCTGACAGGTTAGTAGTAGAGATTTGCCGTTTCTGGAACAGAGGCTTGAAAAGGATTGAGGCTTAGGCAAACAAAAGAGGGTGGAAATCCCCCCCGGGGGTCTGGACTGGGAGGATGGCATCCCCCTTCTGACTGATAAGGGTTTCGGGGCTCTGTACTGATAACAAATGCACGCTTTTAGCGATAACGAGTTATATTCTGATATAGTTTTAATTAAATGGGTGGAATTTTGATTTTTTTAATTACGACTTGGGAAGCAAATTTTAATTGGGATAAAGGGTCAAACTTTTCTGAACATATAATTATTTTTACATAATTCCGTATAAGTCTATTTCTGAAAATTATGATGTACGTGTTGAATTATTCTTTATTATATTTCAAATTTGATACGTTGTGCATAACTAAAATATTTTTTCATTGATTTTGCATGTATTTTTTATCATTCTGAGATAACTTAAAAAAATATTATGCTTATATAAAGTAAAAGCTCTGAATATGTCTTTTCGTTTGCAATGGAGTTTCCTTACATGAAACATCCCTTTTCTATGATAATATTTGCAGACCTTGTAATTCTAACTGTAATCTCTAAACTTTCTTTATTAGATGAATCTTAGAAACAAAATTTATTAGTCCTTTTCCTCCCAAAATTATTTGGTGTTATGGAATTTATCCAAAACTGTTTGATAAGATGTCTGACATAGAATTTCATGAAGGTATGCCTTTCGATGTAGAAAACATTACTAATGCTTTCATAATAATAGATGACTTAATGAATGAAGTAGATGACAAAAAAAAAAAACTTTCAAATATGTTCACGAAAGGAAGCCATCATAGAGATATTTCCATAATATTTATTTTACAAAATATTTTTTGCAAGGAAAAACAAATTAGGACTATTTCTTTAAATACTTCCTACCTATGTTGTTTTAAAAATGTTAGAGACAAGCAACAGATCTCTTGTCTAGAAAGACAAATGTATCCATCTCAGTCGAAATTTATGATGGGAAAATTATACGAAATACTAATGCTGCAAATTTGATTACCCACTTTTAGTGAGAGATAGAAAAATAAAACTTTTCGTTCGAATCTCATTTAACGAATTTTTAAAAAGAAAAAAACTTTCATTGAATTTTAGTAAGAATAAATATCTCAGAACAAAAAACATTGTATGCAAAACCTTTGTCACGGATAGAACATTAAGTGTAGTTTGTGTTCTTCAATATTTGTTTTTAATATTTTTAGTCTGTTTTATTTCTTGTTCCTTACACTGAAATATATTAATATGAGTAAAATAATTGAAAAAGTTGAAAAAATATTGAAAATAAAGTTGAAAAATGTTGAAAAATATTGAGAAAAAAAGTTGAAAAATACTGAAAAAAGTTGGAAATATCGAAAAAAAGTTGAAAAATATTAAAAAAGTTATAATATTGTTGATGGACTTGAATATTTAAGAGCACAATAGTGATAAAATTTCTCTTTTTCATATATTAATCTTAAAATAATAATAATAACGATAAATTTAAATATATGGTAAACTTATAAAAAATTCAAAGCAAAATATCATATTCACACATTTTATAATAATAACAATAATACACAAACACAAAATATAAGAACATTCACCATCTAAAATTTATTCTTACATTATATATATATATATCTTTTCCTAAAATATTGATACAATCTGAAATCATTCTGTTTGCTCTACGAACAAATTCATATAAAATATAATTCATTGAAAAGCCTTTACTGATTTTCAACAAGAAAAATCCTTACTAATATTATAAACGTGAAAGTTTGTGTGGATGTTTGGTACTCTCTCACGCAAAAACAATTGAATGGATTTTAATGAAACTTTACAATAATATATCTTATACATCAGAATAAAACATAGGCTATAATTTATAAAGATATTGTGTTAAGTGTCCAAAATATATCGATAATTGCCAAGTAAGTAGGAAAAAATTCTGCCATCTGCAAAAAAGCTCTCGACAGCATATATCTATCTTTTATGTGTGAAGCAAAACTTTGCATTTTGTTTTGTCTATGCCAGGTGCCAGGAACTGCGAAAGCTTGAACAGGCGGAGTGTGAGGCTGATTACAATTTGAACATAAAATAAATACAACAAATAGCAATATTAACGTATTACACTTCCAGATCTAAATTATTTATACTACTTTAAGCGTTCATTACAGAAAATTTGTAACAATGGGTTACTTTTAGTGAGCAGAGGTTTTCAAAAATTAACCCACAAGAGAGTTACGGGGAGATACAGATTAAAAAAATCCTTTTTATCAGCTATTAGGTCTACAGACTTAAAATTTAACAAACAGGGTTTCTTATTTATTCAGCTGAGATATGCAAAAAGCTTCTCTTTCTTTCGGAGTTCAGAAATAACTCATTAAAATGCTAAAGTACAAAGATGACCCAATCAAAAATAAAATAATAAAGATTTTTCTAAACAATTAATTTTACCTATCTTAATTAAAAATTCCAAAGTTCATTGCAATAACCTCAAAATATCCAATCCTTCATCAAGGGTAGTCGTTATCTACCACAAGTTTTGTCTTTGAATTGTATCTCATTGGTTGCCATTACCTAATTAGAATATTACCTAAAAATAGAAAACATTCAAAAAATAAGTATGCATAAATATTAACCAGTCTTCATCAAAATTGCGATCAGTTCAGAAATCAAGAAAAATGTTATCGTGAGAGAAAGATACATTTTCTGTAAGTTATCATAGTTATCATAGTTATCTTATACTCTTTATTCTAAACACGAAAATTTTATCTGATGTTGTAGTTAAATTTGACACTAATGGCGTTCATCCTTAAATTTTAGATATTTTTAGGAGGTAATTTTTTGCTATCTCCAGTCTGCATCAAAGCTAGTCTAAAAGTAAATCCTTCCTAGGTGTTTCTTAGATATTATCATCCGATACTTCATTGGAAATCCGTTTGCGAACTAAATCCTTGCGGAAACTAACCTAACAAAATACTAATATTTTGTTATTTGTTGATTAAGTATGCTTAAGAAATCGGGATACACTAATTATTTAAATCTACTTATAAAATTTTTACTTTTCAACAATAAATAAAGTAACAAAATGAGAGATTGGAGGTAGATAAAACCAAAATAACTTAGATTAATGTAGATTTCTTTGAAATCTTTGAAGGTGAAGCATAAGAAAATTTACGACTTAAGATAAATTATTTCTTTTCTGTGTGGGTGGTCTAGAGTTCCTTAGTATAGCTCTAAAGATTGTTATACATCAAGTTCCTAAAAGTCCATCGAATCCTTATTACCTTTAAGTTCAATCATCTGAAGCGACCAGTATATTTTAGAATCCCAAAAATGTTTCTAAATGAAGCCTCCTAAGTTTTTTCTAAGGAAAAAAATTATTTATGATAAAGAATTCAAAAAAGAATGCAGTATCCTAGTAATTACAGTTATCTTCTCTCCCAAAATGGATTATTATACTACTCACCATCTAAATGCAACATCATGAAAGACAACAGATCAAAATCCAATTTATTAGATACAATTGTGTGGATTATAAAAAATACATGGTCAAAATGACTGAAATAATAGCCTCTTTCTACCAGAGGAACATGGAAAAATGAATGTTCCTTGTGAATCTGTTTTGTAAGATGATCTAGTAGCATATAAATGTTCTATTGCCATGGACTGCATTTGCCAAACAAAATTCAAATTTTTGTGATTGCACGACTTCAGTTAATCTGCTTTGTGATAAATTCAACCAATCTCTATTATTGAGTTATGTTTTATGTTCTTGTAAAGAAAGTATAGATTAGGAAATTTTGGATCATTGGACTTGTAGGAACCCAACATGTAAATTAACAAAGCTTGAAAGAAAAACAAAGAAACTCAGACCCATCAAAGTACTTCAAATAAAACTGGAAATCTACAAACTGGAATATGCTGACTCCGAATAAATACAAATATGAGTTCTAATAGCTCAGATAAGCATGAGTATATGCACTGAAGTGCCTCTGAATTAGGGATACCTACCTAGAAACGAGTTGGGCCTCCTCTGTCCTTGATAACGGCTGCCACACGACGAGGCATAGATTTAGCAAGTTTCTGGAAACGTTCCATGGGAATGACTAGCCAAATATTGCCTAAAGCTGTCCATAATTCAGTAAGGTTTGTTGGTGCTGTGTAATGGCCTTTCACACCTTGTTCCAAAACGTCCCGAAGATTCCCAGTAGGATTTAAGTCTGTGCTTCTAGGTGACCAATTCATGATAGAAAAGTCAGAGGAATGCTCATCCAACCAGCTAGTAGCCAACCGAGACTTGTGAGTGGTACAGTTGTCTTGCTGGAAAACTCCATTACCGTGCGGATAACAGAACAGCATAAGCGGATGGAGGTGATCACCCAGCAATTCTACGTACCGAATTGCATTGAAGAAGATTCGTACACGCACTAAAGATCCCAAACAGTGCCACGAAAAAACACCCCAGGCCATGATTGAGCCGCCATGCTCCTGTACAGTTCCAACCTGGCATGCAGGATCTATGGCTTCATGAGCCTGACGCCATATTCACAGCCTCCCGTCGGTGCTAAGTAGTCGGAATAGAGACTCATCGCTCCAAGCTACTCGTTTCCACTCCTCTACACTCCAGTCTCTGTGCTTTCTTGCCCAGGCAAGACGTATAGCCCGATGGTAAGCATTGAGCAATGGTACTCTCGTAGGCTGACGGCTCCCAAAACCCATACGGTGAAGCGAGCGTTTCACAGTCCATTTGGTGACTGTAAGACTGGCACCGTCATTCAGCTGTTTGACTTCGCTGGCTACTTACAATACGCCTGAGCCGTCTCTCCCCACGCACTGTCAAGGCTAATTGTCCTTTGCAATTTGCGCAATTGCTAGATTTTTGACCACCATCCATGTATTCTTGGAATACTCTTGACACTGTCGACCTTGTAAATCCTAGCTGTCTGACGATTTCTGAAATTGAATGGCTCATGCATCGCACACCTACGATTTGTCCGCGATCGAAGGCGTCTAAATCAGACAGTTTACCAATACTGGCAATTCTAACAACTAATTCAGAGCAACCACAGTACGAGCTACATATGCAATTACCACAGCGCCATCATTTGCGCATAAATGATGTTACACAATTTGCATAACCCTTGCTATCCCTAATTCAGTGGCACTTCAGTTTATATACATGTTGTGTGTGGGCTTCACATCCCGTAGAACCTCGTCATTCAATAAATCTAAAAAATCTATCAAGTCTATGCATGGTGTTGTGAGTAGCCGAACGGTATTGACATTGAACTCAAAGTTGACGAAGTTTCAGTAGACTGGCGTTTTGAATTATCTTTCTAGTAAGGATTTGTCACGTGGAGAAGCTGCTGTAAGTTAAATTTTTCAAGACTCAAAATTCTCATATTGAAGAGAAATGTGGATGAGGTGCCTATAGTGCATTTTTACATTTTGTCTGTCTGTTACACGTTTTTATGTTGTGTATCTGTGCATTTTGTCTGTGTGTTGTATATATATATCTTGTGTATTTGTCTTTTGTATATCTATGTACAGATTGTTATCAAAATAATGAAATCACATTAGATTTATAAAGAATCCTTCATTAGGATGGTGTAAGACCACCTTTAGCATGGGATACAGCTGAGATTCGCTTAGGAAACAATTCATATAAGTGCTTTATAGTGTTTAGAGGAATATCGTACAACTCTTCATTGAGACATTGGGAAAGTTCTGGGAATAGTTGTCTGTGGAGGATATCGATTCCGTATTGAAAGCTCTAAAATAGACCATAATGGTTCAATCATATTGAGGTCGGGTGACTGTGCGAGTAAATGGAGATATTTAACTTCATTCTCGTGTTCATCAAACCATGATTCGACAAGTCCCACCGCATGGTTAGGTGCATTATCATCCTGGAATATTCCATCTCCTGCAAGAAACAAAGTTTGCATCATAGAATGGACCTGGATAGCTAAAATGTTACATGTCCAGTAATCCTTCCTTTCAGGTTGTGATTGGTCCAGCAGAAAACTACGACATGGCTGCCCATATCGTGACAGATCCACCTCCCTACTTGACAGTTGGAAGGAGATAATCACGATGAGACACTTGTGTAAGTGTCCTCCAAACGTGCACCCTTCCTGTTGTAGGAAAAGTGTGAAAGATGATTCGTCAGACCCTATTACTTTCTTCCACTTATGAATTGACCAGGTTTTGTGAGTGTGACATAATTGTAGATGACGTTTGGTGTTATAATCTGTAACAAGGGGCTTAGAAATTGCTGCTCTGCCATAAATGTTCAGTTTATGAAAGTTCCTTCTAACTGTAATCGTTAGCACTGGAGAATGCAGATGCTGATTGACTCTGGGGTCACTTTTGCTGCAATTATTCGCTTTTAAGATATTACAATCTACTTCAATACCCATCAGTCTCTTTCATTGAGCTTCTATTGCCGTCCACTACTTTGCTTTGCCGAACTTATCTTGCCACGCTAAGTATGATGCCATGACTTTAGACACAGTACCTCTAGAAACGACTAAAATTTGAGATGTTTCGGTCACATTTGCTCCAGCTAGACGCGCTCCTACAATTTGGCCTCTTTGAAAATCCAAAAGATCCAACACATTTTACGCTTTTGAAGAAAAAAATATCCAAGACTTACAGAACTTCAATAAAGCTACGTTCGGGATGAGCAATTATCGGGATGTAACCATCAACCCGTATGTTCGTCCATATCTGGCAACCTAAGATCCTGATACAATGTTTATAGAAAATAACCCAAAAGTACAAAGAGATCCTTTGTTATCTAATGCGTGGAACATGAAACGCTGTTTCGATAGGACTGGCTAGCACTTTTGTTCAACTTGAACCCAATAAAGCATGTCTGGGGAAGGTTTGGGAGACGTCCTTCTGTTCTGTGCAATTCTTTCCTAATCCTTAATGACTTAATTACATGTCTCCTTAAAGAATGGGCACAGAATCCACAAAGTGCGATTGAAGAACCAACTTGCATTTGGGAATCGTAGCTGTTGAGCCTGTATCGCCTGTAGAGGTGGTTACACGCCTTACTGATAAATGTTTGCAACTAAAAAAATTTTCGTTCAAGTTAGGGACATAATTGTTTATACTGATTATTTGAAAATCAATTGTTGTTTTAATCTGTTATTTTGCGTGACATTGCTCCTTCTTCTGTTCAAAAACCTATGAATATTTCATTGGATTTCAATAAATTGTTACCATCAATAATTTACTAGCATTTTTCTGTTTGTTGCTTATTTTTTGAGACAGTGTAGATGTGAAGAGTGTGAGGTGTCAGCCCATTTGTTAATATCGTCCTCCTATCATTGTTTAAAATTACAAGGTTAATATCCTGTGGTCAGCGCATCTTGTATCAGGCAGTTTTAGGCAGAATATAAACGTTCAATAAACAAACAATAAACAACTTATTCGAAGTGACCTGGGTTGTCAAAGGATATAAATGTCGAGCTTATGCTGGTAATGTTTGAGTCCAGCAGCGTGTCCAAATATTGTTTCGGCTAAATACTAATCGTGTTGAGAGCCTGTTGCAAGTTAAATCTTTCGGACTTAAACTTACCACGTTGTGACGTCGATATCTAACCGTGGTTCAATATTTCTCTGCGTATTGGCAGTGGTTTGCGGGCTTTTTATCCAGCAGAAATAAACCGCCGAAAAACGCACACTAAGTAAAATCCTTTGTTAAAGTTATCTACTTTGCACTCACTATGATGTTCTAAATCTTCCTTAAGATAAATTTTTTAATAAACTCTCCCCTAGCTACCCTCTTCAGGCCAATAAATTTTGAAATACTGCGAATGGACTAGCTTCAATTGTTACATGTGGGAATCATTACAAGGTCTGTTCGAAAAGTATCTGACCTTCGGCCAGAAAAAATATCTTAGTTACTTTGCAAGATTAGGATCCTAATCAGATTTAAAGTAGGGCCCCTTGCGGCTTCACACAGCAGCATTCCTTCCACAGCACCCCTTCAACATTCCTTCCACTGCTGAAAACACTTCTGGAAGGCTTTTTTTGGAAAGGTGTTCAACTTCGCCGTCGCGTTCTACCTTATTTCATCTCTACTCTGAAAACGGGATCCTACTTATGAAATTTTCATTTTCGGGAACAGCCAGAAGTCGCAAGAAGCCAGGTTCAGGGCTGATAGTGTCCAGTAGGTCCTGTGAAACCGCAAAACGGAGTTTTTCTGTTCCACCGTCAGAAGCTTGGGAATAAATTTCGCAGCCACCCTGCGCATGATCACAAAAAATTGTATATGGTGAACCTGTACTGATCTCAACTTGTTCAACAGTCTCTCGTACGGTTAAACGACAGGCTTTCATTATCAGATTTTCCACCTTTTTAACAGCCGCATGGCGAGCGTTTGGGGGCCTCCCAGAACGCGAGTCACTCTCTACCGACGTGCGGCCATTTTTGAATCGGTTACACCCCTCCTTAATTTGTATGACCCCTGTAAAATCGTTTCCAAACACATCCTGAATCTTACGAGTTGTTTCAGAAAATCAACTATAACTCATTTTGAGAAAAAAAATTGATGCAGTACCTGTTTTCAAGTCGTTCAGTCATCTTTAGAGAAATAAAAATCCAGCGAACGCGTATAAGGGCACCTCACTCGACTTCCTGCATTAGCTGGTGATATTTACTGGAGCGCTTGACCCTGTAGGGCCTTTACCTCCTTTCAAATGGGTGTAATAGATAGCATTAACCCTTCAAGCGGTCTGCACGTAAAATTCCGCCATTCCACAGATGCTTTTTCTGCCTTCAAGCAAGATTCCCAAAAGCGGCCGAGCCGTATTCTTAAAAATACGGCTCAACCGCTTTTGAGAACCCCACCTGAAAGCAAAAAAATATGTGCGGTGCATTTTTGAAGCATCTCCAGAATGGCAAGACTTTAAGAGCAGACCGCTTAGAGGGTTAAATGATTAACTTGACCATGAGTGATTTTAAGTAGAAAGGAATTTTAAATTTTTAAAAATAAATGAATTTGACAAAAAAATTAAAATAAGTTACTTGAAATCAAAGATTTATAAATATATTTCATAATTTGTTCTGGAAATAAAGATTTAAGAAGCCAAAATAGCTTTTTCGAAGCTATAAATTTTTTATATCTTACAAGAGAAGTTACTACAGTTGAAATTTCTCTCGGCCAATGGGAGTCGGAGAAAGCTTGACTGCCTGACCAATAGGGTAGCAGCCATTCGTGGTACACTGGAACGAGAGGAAAAAATTCGAGAATGTGCATTACGCTGTCAACTCCCACTGTGCACATTGGCACCATTTTAGATTCTCTACAGTGAGGGGGGAAATTCAAGGTATGATACTTTTTGAACAGACCATGCACATGTTACTAGTAGTGATTACAGGAGATTGAAATAATTGAATATAATTTATATATATAAACTGCTGTTCGTAAAAAATGCAACACCATGAAGGAATCATCAGAATTAAATGAAATTTAATGCACAAACGATTTGTATTAGTAAAAATAAATGACAAAATTTTCCAAACAAAAAAACAATATTAAGTGTCCGAAATCAGTATTTGGTGTATCCATCACATGCTGCAATAAGTGCTGCCATTCGACGTGACATGGAGTCAAATAGATTTTGAATGTCTGCTTGTGGAAGAGAATTCAATATTGCTTGTATGCTCAGCAAAAGTTCGTCTTTTGAAGCTGCAGGACGCGGATCACGAGCGAGACGCCGACCAAAAAAATCCCACACGTGCTCAATAAACGACATATCCGGCGAATAAGCAGGCCAATGAAGAAGTTGCATGTGTTGGGCTGAACAGAAGTCTCGAACAGTCTTTGCAACATGTGGGCGTGCATTATCCTACTGAAAGATAGCTCCTTGAAGGAAGGGAAAGACTTCGGGCTGTAGCACTTCAAGGGACGTACCTGTTGCTATTGAGATTACCCTCAATTCGTAGCAAATTGGATCATCCATGATACGAAATCGCACCCCAAGCCCTAACTCCAGGTGTTAGGCTACTATGTCGTTCGATAACGCAACGCACTCTGGAAGGCAGCGTTCACCGGCATAGTGTCTAACACGAATGCGGCCATCATGGTCCCGCAATTGAAGCGTGATTCATCTGAAAAGACAACTGGGTACCAATCAGCTTTCCAGGTTCTGTGCTCATAAGCCCATTGTAGACGCAACCGTCGATGGTTTGCCATGAGGGGAATCTTGTATAAAGGCAGCCTTGCACGCAATCCACGGTGCAGCAGACGTCGACGAAGTGACGAAGTCGACATTAGTACACCTGTAGCAGTAGACCAACGTGCTGCCAACTGTCTGGAGAAACCTGTACGAGTATTCACCGCCATGCAGAGAAGGTGTCGATCGTCGCGAGCTGACGTCGCCTTTCGTCAGCCACTGCCAGTTTTTTTAGTTGTTTGGTGCTAGTCAGTCCACTGCTTCCAAACTCGCATCACTGTAGAACTGTTCCGCTG
>BMAV01023786.1:66783-78411 GCA_019973955.1 Trichonephila inaurata madagascariensis
GAAAGAAAATTAAAAAACTTATGCTGTATATTTGCAGTCATTTCACAATGTTCACGTTTAAGAATAAATTCGAACGTTTAATCCTAAAAAAGCAATTTATTTTGAAAAACTACTCTAAGTTATTTATAACGTTTAGAAAACCAATTTTTTTCATCGCAGTCACTCTTCCACAGCAGGAAACGAATAAATCATTATTTTTCCACCAATAATTTTTCTCTTTCTGCAAAATGTGATTTCATTCGTCAATTATTGGACGAAATGATGGATGACCAAACTTCCTATGTTTCCCTCGGCGGCACTCCTAGCGCCATCTATTGACATTTTATGACAGTCGATTTTGAAACTCGGTTCTATGATGCTTAGTAACTCTCTATCCACAGTCTTTCGTTCATACAACACTTACGATGATGCAGCTGTCCAATTTTCATCTTTCTGAAACACAACGTTATATTCACAAGTTATGTTCATTTTTATATAAACATTTTCTTAATAACAAGTTTTAAACTTTTACTTTCCAACCGAGCTTTGAACAATGAAGAATAGAAAGTCGGTAAGTCTTTTCGCACCTTATTACGCATCTAATGAACCATTTAATGATTTTTCTTATTAGACGCGCTTAAAATAAGCATCCTTTTTCAAAGTTTTCAACATTTAAATCGATAAAAGTTTTGCTTTTTTTCTTCGTAGTTAAATAGTATCTTATATCTGAATTTTTTAGTGTTAGATACCAATTCTTTGCTTACTTATTCCAAATAGTTTTTCTTTTTCTCTTAATTTAGTACAAGCAGAAAGTTTTATTGTTCTTTTTAAGTAGATAGAGCTTCTGTTTCGATCTTTGCTTGATGGATCAAGTTGAAAATATAAAAGTCACGTTTTTAAAAGTTTAAAACATTAAAAATGCATGCTGTGAACATTGTACTTTATTTAGTATATGTTTTATTATTAAAAATTAGAATAATTCTCATCAAAGTATAATCGATAAGCCGTCGGACTGAATATCGCGCTTTTTTGTCGCCATAGAAAATAATATTAATAAGAGAAACATTTAGATTAAATGAAGAAATAGTCTACTAGTTTAAATTATTTGTTGTGTAACATTCTGAAGCTGCAGAAAAATTTATTTCAAAATTACTTTTCATAAAAAAAAAAAAAAAAAGAAGCAAGCTAAATTTTTGAAGCTTTTAAATCTTTTTACTTTGTATCCTTAATTCTAAAATTCCTTGATTTAAAATAAATAGATTCAAAAATTTTCAAAAATAAATTTTCTCTTACACTTTAATTTTGGTTTCAATAATTAATAAGAAATTACCTATAATTTTTTTTAAATATAGTTAAATTTATTTAATTTTAATAGTTATAGCGGATTATGAGTTTTAGTTGATGCTTACTAGATCTAATACTCCAACTAATTTGAAACAGTTTTACTGAAATAAAAATTTTAAAGAATTTAATTCAAAAAATAACGTGTGATTTGAAAATTTCGAAATATTTGAAACTAAAATGAAAAATATTTTAAGATTTTCAGTCAAAGTAAAACCTGGTAAAAATTTTTTTTTTCTGAAAACAAAAGCTTCACTTCTTTCATATTTAATAAAAAAGATTATAAAATTTAAATTTTTTATAAATATGAACACAAATATGAAAAATTGCTTATTTTTTATTATTTTGAAGATTTCGCGATATTATAATTTTTTTAAATGTAAAACTGTTATACATTTACAAACAAGTTCTCAAAAAAAATATTATTTTATTTTTTTAAACGTAATTTTATTTTGGAAAAAAAAAAAAAAATACGTGTGTGATGTAAAATATGTAAAGATTTAAGAAGATCAGGGGAAAAAATTATTTACTATTTTATATATATATAAACCATATTTAAAAATATTTCATAACTATCCTTTTTTTTTTTTACATTTGAAAATCCAGAATCATTTGAATTTTCCCATCTCGAGTACCCAACACCATTACTAGTAACAAAACAAAAAAGAAACCAGAATTTCCGAACAATATCGATATTTCTTCGATTGCCCAAATCGATACTCATCAATAAGCAAACATCACAAACGGTGATCTACAATGCTAAAAATTTTGTCATCTGTCAAGCAGCGGGAGGGTGTTACCTCACCATGTAAATTTATGTAAATCTATAGCAAGAGTAACTGCGTAAGCCGGCCGCGAAGGGCTGGGCTTACGGAGCTGAGGCCGCCCTAACTAAAATGGCGGGGACAAAAGGGGAGGGTATAACGCGTCTCAACCCCAAGTCTCTGGGGCGGTCGTTAAGAAGAGGAGGCGGCCGTTGAGGAGAGAGGGTGGGTCAACCTTTCTCGCTCATGGGGAGAGGGGGGAAGTCGATGATAGTTTGAGGAAGGGGGGGCTAAAAAAAGTGGGGAGTCGAGTGAGATTCTGAAGAGACGCTAGTCTCTAAACTGTGCGTTCGTCCAGTACCAACGACACACGTTAAAATTGTTATCCCGCCGCTTAAAACGTCCTCGTTCAATGGCGCCCGAAACGTTAATCACCCTGCTCCTACCAAGAGCCGTTTTCCGCCACTCAGAACAGGCTTTCGTTATTTTTTCTGCCGCCGCTCGCGTACAAAAAGAATATTTCGGATGGCGAAGATACGCGCGTCGCTCAGATGACGAGAGAGAGCGAAAAAAAAATTTTAAATTTACAAAAAGAATCGGATGTCTCAGCGGAGGAGAAGGCAGTCATTGGTACGCTGGAGATCACGTGACGCTCTGCCGAATTAAAAGAAAATTATGAGTCGGAGTCATTGAGAAAGAAGAATATAGATATATCAATATCGGGAATAAGTCCCCTTTGAGTGGTCATAAGCTGACCAAGAGCGGCGGCTATCGGAAGCAGCATCGTTCTTAATCATTGTCGTGCGCTGTTGTAAGCACCCAGAATGCTCGAGCCAAGCTCTTTGCTTAACCCTAAAATTAAGCACTCCTACTATAGCATGTTTGTTTATTTTGTTCCACTGCAGGCTGGCTGGTACCTACCCGGGAAGCATCGAGAGAAAGTCCCCGGGTCTGCAAGGATATGTGACTTTGAATTAATGGCCAGCAATAGTTATCGGAAAGCTCAATATTATGTATTTTTTTCCCACCCAGAAGTGGAGAACTGAACCGGCACACTGCAGTGCCGTGGATTTGCCGCATAACATTAATGGGAAATCGATGAGTTGACAACAATCCTCGATTTCGACCTGAAAAGGGGTAAGTACATTTTTTTCAACAACTTTTTCGATTAGTTTGACTCATCGAGCCACATTTAGGGACTTTTATCGCTATTTAGAATTAACTCCGGACTCGCTAAATTCCGTCTTTGGAATTCCGGAAAGCTAGCTTATATCGTTGAGATTAATATTATTATTATTATTTTAGTTCTGCAAATGTGCTTTTCATAATTGCTTTTTTAACGAGTTTTATAAGCATTGCTTTAAAATCTATGCAATTTTTTTGCATTTAAATTTAAGATGAAACTGTAAGTTTCGTTTTCCAATCGAGATGCCATCGGAAAATAAATAGTTAGGCTTAACGGCATCTATCGGAAGATTCTCATATCACAGTTCATTGAAAATATTAGCATCGGAGCAATGAACTTGATAATATTTATAAACAGAAATCAGATTTTAATCAAACGATATTTTTCTAAAATTCGATTATTTAAAAGAACTACATTTTTTTTTTGCAATGTTAGCATATTTTATTTTTATATTTCCTGTTAGAAATCACAATTAATATAATTCTACATTTAAAATTCTCAAATCAAACCCAGAAATTTTAGGAAACATTTTATGTGAAAGCATTATTTCTGGATAGAAAATCTATTTACTGAGACATAAGTATAATGATAAATATCGAGCGTAAAAGCTACAATTTTCAATACTTTTGTCTTAATTTTTTTTAAAAAAATCAGTATTAATTGGAGTCAATTACTGATTCACAGTCCTTGCAATGTGAATTAAATTCAAATAATGCTTTAAATAGTTAAATTATTATACAAATTATGCAATAATTTTAATGATCATTTGTCTATAAGCATGCTTTTTTGCAAATAAAAGTTTTTTATTATTTAGAAATAATTAAAGGTTTTGTTGTGTATGTGAATTTTAGCTTTAAAAAGTTTTTGCTATTACTTAAATGTATGTTTTTTTTACGTATATGTATTTTTTATTGTGTTTTAATTTGGATACGAACAAAATTAAGGTACATAAGATCTTCACTATCGAGGACAGTAAATATTAGAAAATCTGGGAATTCAAATTTTTTTTTTCCTCAAAAAGGAATGTTGTTCATTATAATAACCAAGTCTCATTCCTTTTATAAAGAGCAAAATATCATCAGAATTTTTACAGAAAATTTTGATTTTACTCAAATTAACTGAGAAACCGTTCAAGAAATCTTGATAACAACTAAGTAGTGGTTTGTCCAGTTATAGGTGTTATTATTATTCTTAATTTTCATTGTAGGTAATATTAGATACAAAATTTTATATTAAAAAAAGTAGCATTCAATATTCTTTACCGTCGTTTTATTATTTTTCTTACTTAAAAATTTAAACAAGCATTTACTGTTAGAGGATTCAGTAAAGCATTTACTTTCGTTTTAGTTTTCTTGGCATATGAAATATAATTGTAGCATGGAACTAGTATGTTGAAGCATAGAACTAGTCATTGAAGCATAGAACTTTAATGTATTTCTTAGATATTTTTCAACAACATTTAGCATTTTTTAATCTTGAGCCTTAAAAAATGAGAAATAAATTCATATACAAGGCATTCATGTTCATGACATTGATTTTATTGAGACAATATAATTTTTTTTTTTTTTTTCATCTTACAATGCTTAGCTTAATAATTGCATTTGCTATCTGCGCTATATGAAATTTTTATTCTCCTATACATTATAAGCAAGCAGTTTTTTTTAGATGAATATAAAATGCTTAAGAATCTTATGAATTTTTACTGCACACTATCATACATATATCGAACTTTTATAAAAAATTCAAAACAAAAATTACGTGGTTTTTCTACTTCTTATGTTTATCTACAGTCGGAGAAAATGTATCAGACATTTTATTAAAAATATCTTATAGATATCACAAAATTCTCGTTTATATATCTCCCACTTCTAAAGAAACAACAATTTTTTTTTAAAAAAAATGCCATATAAAATCAATATCTTCATATACAATCCGGGATGTTATTACTTATTACTCTTACTAATTTGTGTGGAATGGTAATCTGATTACATCTTAAGTTCTTTCTACCATTTCCATTTATACTTATGTAATATTTTTTAGCAAATATAAGCTTTAATTTAAAATCTTAGTATTTTAATAGTTTTTTTTTTTTAATTTTGTCAATTCATATGCACACATGCATGTAAGTATGAGTACTAAAATAAGTGTGCTTAAAAATCTATAGTTTATAATTTTTGAAATTAAAATAAAAAGATAACTACTACGGCTTAAAAAGTGACTAAGACAAACTGAAAAGAATTGAGGTTATAAAATCTTATGGTAAAGATGAAAATTTCTGATAGATCAATTTTATATAAACAAAAATAGAATTTTTTTTTAAAAAAAAAAATAAGTAAGAAATTATTCGAGGATTCTGTTATAGTGATAATTAATTTTATTAATTTTAAAGTAAACAAGTTTGATTTTCTACTTTTTTTATTGATTTAAAATTCAAATAAGGTTACACTTACAGAATATTTTTTTCTGATACCAAAAACGGAACAAAAAAAAATCATAAATTTCACAAAGGTCTGAATTTTTTCAAAAAAAATTTACTCTTATATAATAAGGGAAACACTTAAAACTTTTAAATAAGAATTTATTCAATACTTCACTGCGTGAAAATTTTAAAATTGAAATTCAGTTTACACAAGGCAATTAATTTTTTTTATTTAATTAATCTTTCAGTATTTAATTACTATTTTAATCTTTTTTTTTAAATAGAATATGTAAAAAGGAAATAATAAATACAATCTTGAACAGATTTTTAAAATAATACCATCGCGTGAGACATTTCAAATAGGTATGCAGCATAACTGTGTGTACGAGAAATCAAGTTTTGCATGATAAAAAAAAATGAAATGTTATTGGCATTTCCTGACATTTTTACTTACCAGATCTACTGCCGAAGGAAAAAAAGTGTCAGCGAACATCTTTCGGAAAACCACAGTATAAGGTATGTTGAAGTGTGGAAAATAGCGTTTTTCAATTTTTCTTCTCTCTTTTTTTTTAGAACCATTTAATATATTTTTATAACTTAACATTAAATTGTGTATACATATATGTACTTCTGTGTTGCAGAATATATAAATCTACTGAGTTGTGATATATTTTTACATATTCTGTACCATTAAATCTCTTAATTTAATTGTGTTTTGAACAATATATTAATTTCTTACCATTTTATTGAAGTCTAAAATGGAGTATCAAAGAACAATTTATAAAGTGTGTAAGAATACTTAAATGGTATTAGGCATAGATAATAGTCATTCGAAAAACTTTGTCAAATCAGGTTATCCTGAAAAAAAAATTATATTTTCACAATAGCTTTCTTAACAATAGATGTAATTACATATCAGTGCAACCATCATTCTTATCCTTTGCATTGTATTTGAATACTTGAACAACTATTTTCATTAGAAACAACAATTTCGCTAATGAAATTTGTGCGAGTGAAAACAGCTTGCATGATCTTTTTCTTATAAATCATAAATTATGTGAATTTTTTTCAGTTTTTTTAATACATAATTACAGAATCTGGCAGTTATGTGTCCTCAAGTCTTTTATTAGTATTTTTTTTTTATCCTTCCGTGTTGAGAGCGGTTAAAATTTTTCAATGAAGGAAAAATCGTAAGTTTAAATTATTTTTATTACTGCAATTACACTATATTTTTCATTTAGATTTGAGATTTCGATTTTTTTTTTTTTTTTTGCATCCCATTAGCCTTGAATTAATTTTTATATATCCTTAAATTTTTTATTATCATATAGGAAATTTAAATGCTGAGATTGAATATGAAATGAGAAATTTTAACACAAACGAAGAAATTATTCCTTTTTCGAAAGTGTTAGTTATACTTTCTCCATATGCAGTATTATCCATCTGGTTCTTATGATAGAAAATTAATAGAAAAACTATTCTATTGAGTAATTTTGTTTTGCTTTCACCGCAGACTAAATATATATATATAAAAAAATGAAGCAGCTTCTGTATCTTTTTTCCAACTGTGTGGAGTGAATCATAATTAAGATTCGTTTCATTATTTTTTAATAAAAGACAATAGCTATATTTTATTAAACTCATAAAGAAATGATGCTTCAACTATTTTAAAACATTTGCATGTTTTTAATTCCCCCCCCCTTTTAATGTGTATTTCTCACGAATTTAAATAAACATAAAAGTATATTTTTTTTAAAAAAAAATCTATATTAAGGGATTATGTTCCCTTTACTAATAATTCGAAATAAAATATTTAAATAACTTTTTTGTGTGTGTGTTATTTTCTATCATTTGTTCTGAAAAGTGAAAAAAGTACTGTAATTTTTATAGAATTAAATATTTAATTTTATTTCTTTGTTACACATTATAATAGTATAAGAGATATTATGTAGTGTAAGCCTTTATGTGTGTGTACTGTATTCAATGGAAACAAAGCGATTGTCTGAAAAATTATCAAAACAATAATTAAGTATTATTTCCTTTTAAATGTTTGTTCGCAATCAGATATTTAAATATGTATTCGAACTATTGTATTCATATCAATATAATTACAATTTTTAGTCAAAATTATAATTAATTAATATATAAGTTTAATTAAAATCTAAAGTGAAAAACTGTTCAAATTATTATTGAGAAAGTGTTGCGTATATAAAAATTATGACGTTAAGGTATTTTGAAACTGCATTTGCCTTAAATGATCAACTCATAAGGAAAAGGGTTCTTAGGAATAAGAGATAAACAATTTTTGGTGTTTTTTGAAAGGAGGTTTTGTTTTGTGTTGATAAAAATTCAAGAGAAATTTCATACTATATAGAATTATATTTTCTCCGAAATTTTTAATTTTTGAAAAAGAGTTATTATTGTTTATTTTTTTCTTGTGCCTTTTTACTTCTTTAACATACCTCGAAAAAAAAATTCGTAAATGCTTTGAAAAGCATCATTTGTAAAATTATTGATTTTCATATTTCTAACTTTAAATCCATACTCCAAGTTTCTTTTTTCATTATTATTATTACTATGATTATTATTATTTAACTTGAATAATTTTGACACACTCTGATACGGGAAATTAAATGAAAATGCGAAATACTTTGGACTGAATGTTTTTAATAACATATTAAAAAATTTCTATATTGAATATTATTTTTTATTAAAAGAAAAGGGGAGAGAGTATTTCTTGTAATTGTATTAACACAGGAATGTTAGTATTTAACAAAACATTTTTTTTTCTTACATTATACTTTTTTCTTACTTTTATAAATTTAGTTAATGCTTTTACTTATTTTTCTTTAAATTCAAATTTTTAAGACAAATTGATACATAAGTTGGTCTTTCTACGTACAATATATATATATATATATAAATTGAAAAAATAAAAATATAAAAAAATATATAAATGTAAAAAAGTGAAAATAATTCTAAAAAATATAAATTATTCGCTTTTGTCTCAGAATTTGAAGCATGCATAGTAATATAACGCATCTAAACAAAGTTTACCTAAGTTTTATGTCATTAAATCATATTTTTCATATTATTTACACTTTATTTATTTTTTTTTATAGGTTTGTTACTATTATTTGTGTAAAGCAATTATTCTCTCGCATTTATAATACTGCAAAAACCACAAAACATTTCAAAATCCACTTTTAAGTATTTTCCTTAACGACAATTGTGTATTGATTACTATTTTTTTTTTTTATCACTTCACATTTTTCCTCATCGCAACGTTGTAACAGATTATAGAGCTGATTCTTTTCTTTTACTTAAATCATATCTTTGAGAAAGTTCAACATTTATTATTTCACATCAAATTTTTTAATAAATCAAAAGTAATGTCCAAAAAGAAACTTCTTAAAATATTTTTTTTAAAAAAAATTGGATAAAATCGCTGGATTTTTTTTAATGAAGTATTTTAGCTCTTTATCTACCACATTATGATTTGCTGCAGTTTTTTTCATGCAATAATTTTTTTGGATCACTACATTGAAAATTAAGGGATATACATAAACAAAAAATACTCAACTTTGGAAAATTTAATCCGTTAGAGCTAATTAATTAATTAAAGATATTCAGCTGTAAAATTAATTATATACACTGTTCACTTAAAATAAATAGTCAAATCATTTTCTAAGGTCTTCATTAACATACAAAAAAAAAAGACACTTAAATTTTGACATTACTATTTTTTGGCACAAAAATGATAATCCTCGCAATCCGCTGAAAACGCAATTTCTACTATAAAACTATTCGCCTTCCCCACTAAAATACTCATCATAGAACCCATGCTGCCATATATCATGGAAAAGTGGATTTCAAAGAATATTCCTGCTAAGTATCGTCAGAATTTTCGTAAAAATGATTATTCTATGTCATTTTAAAGTAAGTGGTACTTATAAGTACCGTCGGTAGATAAAGGGTTCAAATAAACTAAAAATATTAAACTCCATTTCAGATTTCCAGCTTCGAGCTATACTATTCATACTGTTTAGAAAAGCGTAGTAGGTCAAACCGCTTAGTAGTAGCTACCGTTAAAAACCCCCCAGTGATAGAGTAAACTAGGTACTACGTTTTCCTTACTACTGAACCACATTGAAAGCGCGGCGTAGCAAAGAAAAATCCCGCTGCCGTGTGCTTACTCTACTGACCGACAAGAAAAGCTATTCACGCGAACAGGCTTCTTTCCCAAAGTCGTTTTATGGTAGAGGGGTAACCACTTGTGTTTTTATTGCCCCAGGCAAAGAATTGATCGCCAAAATTCTGAATGGTAGGCGTTTTACTGCTCTCAACGTCTACTCTCCTCAGCGATTATATTTTTGATTACTTTCACGTGTTTCCGTTGCGATATGCTGAGTACTCACGCGATAATATTTTTACATAATTAAACATTTATCGATTAACCATTTATATAGGGTGTAAGTTACATCAGAGGAAAAAAAAACAGGTAGAGTAGATTAATAAATCAAATGTGTGGAATTAATATTATTAATTGATGCTTGTGTGTTTGTAATTAATTATATAGTGATTAAATAAATAAAACTTTTTTTTTTCTTTTGGTTGTTAAATTAGAAAACTGAGCAAGATGGTTCAGATCTTCTCCGGGAAAATTTGATGGTCCGGCAAGTATGATTTTACTGAAATTAAAGATATCGGACTTTTGAAAATGTTCGTGGTCGGGAGGATGGTAAGTGGATTCTGTTAAATTTTGATGATATATAATTGTACAAGTGGCAACACAGTGCTTACATGTAAGAAAATTATCACTAGTTCTGAAAAAGGATGAAGAGAAAATTTTTGCTATCAACATTGTTTTAAAATTGGAGTGATGAATTGAACCGCGAAGTCAAAATTCAAACGGTTTTAGGAAAAGTATTTAAGGGAAGAAACTAAAGCAGATAGGAAAAAAAATTTCTTTATTTCTACTAAAAATAAATTTTGATGAATATAAGTGCTACATGTTAAAAAATAATTTTAAAAAAAAATTTAGTTTTTTAATTTTTTTAAAAAATATTCGTAAAATATTTTAATTGCTCCCTAAAAATATCAAATCACATTTAAGAGCAAAGGATCATAGTTTTTTTTAATTTATATTGTTCATTTATTTTCAGAAAAATTAAAACAAACCAGAGAAAAATTTGGCGGTAAACAATAAAAAAAGGGAAAAAAATAATTAGAAGATAATTGTTGCATATTAGAAAGAACTGAAATTAAAGAAAGAAATTAATTCATTAAAGAACTGAATTATTTTTCTTAGGTTTTTAGAAGTTTTTTTTTTTTTCACTTCTCAAAAATATCGATTTTTTTTAAAAAGTGGAGTTTTGATAATTTTAATCAATAATTTACTATTTATAAATTTTGAACTTCGATAACTTTAAAAAACATGAAAATGATATGGAATACTATTAGTATAATGCTGAGATTACATTACTTAACAAAATTCGGTTTTTTTTTTTTTTTTTGTTAAAATTTTAAAAAAAAAATAAATTATTTTATCAAAAATTAAAAAAAAAAAAATTTTGTTAGCCTGGCTTATTATTTAACAACACAAATTCAAATAAAAAAAACTTACAATCATTTACCTAAAAAAGTAATAAATAAATAAATGCTTCAATTAATTTTACGAACACATTTTATTCGATTTCAAAAATAAATAAATAAGTTAATACAATAACGTTAAATTCATGCTTAACATGTATCAATAAATGTCTCACCTTTTTTTTTGTAAAAATCCTTCAATGAACTAGTGATAATTTTTTGTGGTAAATTTTTGTATGTATACACATCACTAACACACATATAAGCAAGCATTTCATTATTTTATATTGAATATAATGGTATATATATATATATATATATATATATATATATATATATATATACAC
>BMAV01023786.1:78511-88844 GCA_019973955.1 Trichonephila inaurata madagascariensis
TATATATATATATACACACAGACATACATACGTATACATATAATATGAACAATCAAAATATCATTATATTTGTATTTTACCATTTTTCTGTTAATACTTTGAAATTTTGACTCCTTTTTTATGAATTAGATTTATAAAAGATAAGTGATTCACATATTTTTCATCACAATCCAAAAATGAACATAGTATTGATGATTTTACAGAATACATACGAATACTCTGCTATTCAGTTCTTAATATATTATATATATATATTATATATATATATATATATATATAATATTGCTTAATATATTATTCAGTTCTTAATGTTACAAATTGTATTGAAGAATCAATGAGAATAATTTTTCAATCCCTTAAAAATGTATCAGTGTTCAAAATTTTCCACTTGTAATGGTTTTTTTTAATTATTTTATTTTAATTATTTCATACTCCCAAAGAGTATAATTAACTACTCAATTTATATGCTTGTGTATTTGTATCTTTTGCTTTCGCCCTATACAAACTCCCTTTGAAAACTGAAATTTTTTACCCTCGAATAGAAGGAAAACGGATTTTTTTTAAATCTGTTTTTAAATATAGCATAAGCATAAGCTTTACAGATAATTGTTTAATTGTACTTTGTACACAATGTTGCATCAAAATAGTACTTTTATTTTATCCTCTTACTCATTTTAAATTTTACTTTCCCAATGTCTTTTTTAAATTATAGAAAGGAAAAATTTTGTGATAAGTATCACATTAATTATAAAATACATTGAAAAAAATAATCTTACAAACAATTATTGTTACACAGTTATATAAAACATTGTTTTGTATTTACTTGTCGAAATACTTGATAAAAATAACCATACTACTCCAGCACACACATCTCCAACAATAAGAAATGTTCTGTATTTGTAATCTTGTAGTTCAAAATCTGTAAATGTGGTATTCAATAACACACTTCGTATTTGGTAGACACTTTACAAATAATTTAGAGTTTATGTGTTGGTACATATTTATACTCACACGGCGATGTTAATAAATAATCTAGGTATATATTTATACTAGATGCATGCCCCGGCGTTGCATGGGCTTTCTCCAGTGCATAAACTTTTCGTATTTAAATTACCTCTTCCCCTCTCAACTTCTTTGCCCAGATAGACGAGTTTCTTTCCCCTCTGCTTAGCCCGGCGTTACATGGGCTTTTACCGCTTATATGACTCTATCTCCATGGGAATTCTCCCTTTCCTTTATGACGCCAATTTCTTTTCATATGTACTAAGAGATTGGGCACTATCATATCCAACATATAAACATACACATGTTTAAAAACACTTTCTTTTACTTTAACTTATTAAATTTGAAACATAAAACATACTGCAGCTAATTGTATGACCCAATGACGAATGTTTTAACAGTATCAAACATATCAATTGGCTTCTTAATTGGGGAAAAAATATATGCATATTATTATCACAACACTGTAACTAAAACTCTGAAACTTCATGGAATTTTAAAGTTTACCAAGAGTTTTTGTTTGACCAAGGTGCTGGTCACGACTCCATAAGTACGAAGAGAAAATCGAATTACATGTGATATGCTTGCATATTTAATTTATGTAATTTGAAACTAAATATATGTGAAATCTGTCATTGAAACTTTTTTCGAAGTACCAATGAAGGATTTTTAGAGGATTTGTTTGAAGAAAGTGTATTAACTCCTAGAATGTATTACAAATTTTACCATAAAGGTATGTTTTCTTAGTAATTTTTTTTAAAAATGTCTTCAGAAATACAAAAATTACAGCAATTCTGTTTTCAACATTTTAAAAATACTTTATATCTATACTCCTTACATTTATTCAATCTTAGTCCAGAGTATGGTACTTTATACAAAAAGAGGTACTTTATATAGAGGTATATATAGAGTATACAGGTTCTTTATATAGATTATGTAGAGTATGGTACTCAGATCGTAGAGCCAGAGATAAACAAGGTTTATGAATTTGAGCGAGTAAACAAACAACATGTTTAAGTTCTATATAATTTATTGAAAACACAATTTTTATAGACGTTTTTGAGAAATGTCTTGATTTTTTTGCAACTGTGCCTTTTTTTCTTCTTGGCTATTTTCTATGCAAATTCTGAAAGATTTTCATAGAATTCTTACACTGTTACGAATAAAAATATTGAAATATATCTTCCATAATCGTATTTTAATGATTTTATGAAAATATAAGCACTATACACTGATTTTTACAAGAGAAAATAGCTGTTGGATTGCCCTTCATTTAAGCTTTTTTGAAATCAAGCATACTTGAGTTATATAATTATCAACTTTTCCCCACAAAAAGGATTATTATAATATAATTTGTGTATAAACCTTTCAATATGATGTTCCTTGACAATTTGCAACCAAATCAATACAAAAGATTTTACACATTCCTCATCTTTTCTCTTTAAAAAAATAATGCATTTTCCACACTTCCATACTCAGTATGGAAATCATTAGCTCCTTCAGTATTAGCATAACTCCTTAAAGAGTGTTCCATACAGCATTCAGAAAACTAATGAAAAGAGCTTTAACTTACACACATATTGATTTTAAATCCATCAATACTATAAATTTAAGTCATTTCTTTATAGTAAAATTAATCAAATTTTTTTAAAAACGCTCTTTATATATATACTGTTTATTTTTTAACAATAAGTTAAGAAGTATGCATTATTTAGTAGTTAATAGTATTTTAGAAGAATATTAGTATGTTTACGTTTTTAGAAAGAATCAAATTTGTGGCCTGTCATTTGAATTAAAAACAACAATTCCTATTTTATAAGAAAAGCATTTCCATATTATTCTAGAAAATGCAGTTTTAGAAACAAAATAATGAACCTAATAAACAGGGTGCATTCTAACATAATTGTTTGAAAAATTTATGAGCACAAAACTGAATAGTGGTTAATATTAAATAAACATGTTGTTGCTGTTTTTCCTTCTGAAAAGGATGCTAACAAGTTATTTATGCTTATTTTTCTTAGCATGACACAGGCATTTCTTAGTTTCAGAGCTTTGAACAAAAATCCATTGATCTAAATTTGCGACATGAATTAAAATTTTCTAGAAATTTATTCAGGGTGTTTCTTAATACCTTAGAACTCCATTTTGTCATTTGGTTAAGAGTTAGATGCATATATCATTCCAAAAGTTCATGTCTGTTTCTTAGGTGTTTGCTTAATCAAAAGAGAAAGTCTGATTTATTAGTCTACATATGTGTGACATTAGAATTTCAACTAAAACACATATGTCGTTCAGTAACTTCATGCAACATCAGTACCTTCAGATGACAAAAAAGATTGTACTAGATATAACTTAAAGAACTGGTTTTCAATTATATAGTCATGGTAAATAGTTACATTCAATATTACTTTGTCATAAGTTACACTATTTTGTTTTTGTTATATGTAACTATGAAAACCATCACAAAAGTTAATTTTAATCAAACAAATTATTGAGGGGAGCTTTTCGATTAAAATTCACATAACTTCGATCAAAATGTATCCATTTATTGCACTTTTTATTTAATGCCATGTCTTATTCAATTTTCTGCTTGATAGCCAAACATTTTTTAAATATAGATTCAAATGTATTTTTAAATTACCATACCTTCTTTTAATTTACTGAGTAGTTGCAAGAAATAATGATAGGTCAAGAAGTAAAACTCAATTTCAAAGTAACAATTATTTCAGCTTTCATTTTTATCAGAGAAATCGAAATAAACTAGACATGGTAAGTGCTGTAGAGGTTTTAGACAACCCGTGACACTTTACTCTAGTAATAAAATACTTCAATTTAACTTTATTTTATCTTTGGCACACCCTTCCTAGCTTTCTTTTTAACTTACTTCTGAAAGCTACTATCAATATAAACATTGTATTTTCCTACTGTCTTATATGAATTATTAGATGAAAACTGGTAGATACATATAGAAATTAATAATTAAAGAGTAATATAATTTTTTTTAAGTCAATTCCTACTTTGTTAGAAAAATGTACTGGCGCCACCTTTTGCAGCTAGTTGTAACTACGACAGAAATAACGCAGAATAAATCTAATTAATGAATTAATATTTGAAAAAACTGTATTAACATCAAGTGTCATCTACTACAAGTTTTAAAAAATGTAATTGATCTTGAATAGATAAATAGAAAGTATTTCATTCACGATTGAAAATTTGAACAAGATATATATATATATACATATAGGGAGAGAGTAAACTAATAGTAAAAATTGAAAAAGAGAGAATACAGAATTTAAAGAGGCCTAGTCAAGATGCCCTTTATAAATGAATGTTAGAAGATTAGTATTAGTAACGCCCCCCCCCCTTTCTGTTGAGTATTTTAAATGTTATAATTTGATTTCAATCCATAAAATCCATCTGATTTCTTTGCAAACTAGACATTTATATCTCGTAGTGTAAACTGACATGTTAATATTTTTGATTCTCATGATTGAGAGAAAATATCTATGCATACATTCCATCACTGTGTTGTCACAAAGTGTATAAAATATATGAATTTCTTTAGATTATTAAGTATATTTCATTACATTGTTTTTAATACATGTTGAAGTACAAAGTTTTAGCAGCAAATAGAGGGATATTTCTTTGAAATAAAGTAACAAATTCACGTGCTCATGAATATTTTTGAAGAAATTATGTAATATAAATGTTTAAAATGAAATTGTATGTATACGAAAGACATATGCAAACTGAAGCCAGACATTTAAAGCTATTCCTTAATTTAAAATATATGTAGCTATTTTGGGTACTATGTCCCATCAAAAACGGATTTATAAAATCAAGGAATAGTTTTAATTTTTATGTTATTTTATGATATATATTTCAGGAAAGATTGGCAAAAGTATTTATCTCACAAGATTAAATAAATTCAATTGAAAGTTTCAATTGTGTTGAAAATTCAATTATGATCGTCTTCAAAATACTATTGTCAATGTTTTGGATTTACTAAGATATTAATTATATCTGTAATTGTTGAAAATTTCTACTTAGAATGAGATACGGATGATGACTTACTATAAATGCTATGTTTTAGTGTAGTGTCATTTTTATTTAGCAGAGAGTGTTGTTCTAAGTGCAATATGTGTTGTTAAGCTTTTTAATCTCAGTTCAAACAGAATTGTGATCTTTTGTGCATGCCCTTCTGTGTAGCTTTGATATTAATAATATTAATAAATGTGTTTTAAAGTAAAATATTGTATTTTTAATAAAATGCTATTGATTACAACTGTGATTTTGAGAAATGAGTAAAAATCATTAACAGGAATTTTGGACTTAATACTTATATTAATATGTATATTCCAAAAAAAACCCCACACAATTAGAAATTTTTTATTTATTAATTTTAATTTTTATATTTTTTATATTACTTTATTTGTAAATGTATTTTGTGATTAATCAATATATTTAATAAGAATAATTTCTTTTGAACTATCAGGGTGCTTAGAAAATATCTGACCTAATTGTAAGAGTTGGTAAAAGAAACCATTTTTTCTTTTGTAGAATATATATCTGGTAAAACACATTTATATAAACACTGTGCTGGCAAAGAAATATTTAAAAAGGCAAAATTAAAGATAGACCAAAATAAATTTTATAATCCTTTTCATTAGTCATGTTACTAAAGTAGATGTTCAAAAGAACAGTTGCAACCTAGCCATTGTCTGCAAATAGATTTCCATATATTTTCAAACATATTGCTTATCAGTTGGCTGTTGTATTGTCAGAAATTGATTATAATACAATCTCCGAGTAGCTCATTCATTTCTGTTTCAAGTCCAATTATCAGATGGATATCCGCAAGCTCCGAATTCGTGCAATCATACATACAGTTAAAAATCCCAGGGGAAAATATCAGAGTGTTCGGTATCAACTATAAGAATATACTTAAGCAATGTATTTCCATCTAGTTTTTTTAAGCAAAAAGTGTCGTTTATTTTAGCTTTGTCAGCATTCTTTACAGTTCGGTCAATCATTTTTTGAGCACTCTGTATTATAAAAGTATTAATTTTGCTAAAGTAAACTTTAAATGAAGTAACTTTGAGATGTTTTAGATCAACGTGTATGAAGTAAGTTACAAAATTAGTATACTGTATTATGTGTATTTTTGTGAGTAGAACACAGGTTTTAGAAAATCATTGGAGTGATCAGCCAAGGTGAGTACTTTGAATTCAACAATAAACTGAAATAATTCCTTTAAATATATGTTCTATCTTATTCTCTTCCAGCTGATGTAAGATGTAAATATATATATATATATATATATATTGTAGCTAGAATTAAAGAAATCTAACACTTCCATCGTGAATCTTTAATTGAACACTTCTCATGTGGGGCATCTCGAATTCATATCATGGTGGTGCATAATATGCTTATATAAAGCATATAAGATTATTTCAACGAACTTAGAACATTTCTTTTATTGAATTAGATTTTTAAAAAATTTCATTTAAATTTATTAGGAAATTAAAAATTTAAAAATACATTTTGTTTTTTGTGAGCAAAGCAATGAAAATTTAGTGTGAGGATAATGTGTGTATACAAAAAATAATATGCAGTAAAGGGCATATGATTATACTTGGAGAAATACAGAGTTACTTTATTACTCTGAAGAAATATAGTTATTGATTATCACTTTGGGGTCAGAATGTAACACTTGTGATAGCATAATTATACAGAACATGAAAAGACTTGAAATAAGAATAGTATAGTGAAATAAAAATTGACGTAGAAAAATATAAGACGAGGCATCTATCCTATATAAATTCTAAACACATCCATTGATATATTTATTGTATAATATTATCCACATAAGTGGGAAATTTATATTTAACTGAATTTGATAACGATAAGAGAAATATACGAGGAATGCGGTGTATACTCAATGCTTAAAATGTTAATTTTCAAATTAGAATTTATATATTTGCTTTCTTAAAAATATCATACGGGATTTGTTTTATTTTTTTTAAATTGTATTTTGTGTCGTTTTAAATTCACAGTGTTGCTCTATAATGATGTGAGAAGTAGCTATTGTCAGCAAAAATTTAAAGATGAACTTATTAATCTAGTTAAAAAATCATTACTGTGCTCAAAATAATAGTTTTTTATTAAGGAGAGAATGAATTAAAATTCTTAATTAAGTTTATCTTATGCCTTATACTTTCATAAACTTAAATAATTTTTTATGTATCTCTAGTTATCCTTTTCAAATTTTTTAAGTAATTTTTCCTTTATAATTTCTGGAAAATTACTCAGAAAAGGTTCATTTTATTATTGTGTCATTAATATCTTTACCTTAGTTAAAAACTATTTATTGTAGGTATTTTAACTGTTGTAATTTCTTTCCTTTAAAGTCTTACTTACATAACCATACATATAAATAAATATGTGTGTTTATAAAACAAAGTCAAATGATCGGCTTGAAAATAAAGTATATTAAACTCACGAAAATAATCCAAAAAATCATTTACATAAAATTCAGTAGACGTTTTATTAACAATTACTACACACTGTTAGAAAATATGGTTACATCAAAATAGTTCTCACTTCTGTATAAATTTACTCGATGAATTTTTAAATTATTGATTAGTTTTGGTTATGAGATTATATAACTCTAAACATTATTTTCAGTACTTATTAATTAATACACATTTCTTTTGATAAAATATTTTCAAATTTAATTTAGCTTGATATATAAGGCGAAATTTAGTTTTGATATAAACTCTTTCGAGGGAGGCTTAGTAAATATTTGACGCTTGGAGGAAATATATCCTGGACACTAACTCCAGTACCCGGAATATATAAAGAACCACAATGTAGCAGAACTTACCAGACAAATTGAGTATAAATTATTCAAGATAAATGATTGTGTATCATGCTAAGCCAGTCTTTAACTGAGTAGTGAGCTTGCCAAATGGTCACTGTAATCGGTCATTTTTCTATCAATGACGCAATGATAGCCAATCTTCGATCAATAATGGACGTAAGGTAGTCGGAATGGTAGGTTTATAATAGGCAGTATAAAATGGCATATCAACTGTGGAAAAATCGAAATCATTAACCATCTACCAAAACATCGAAAAACAATTAGTAATTCTCTAAAATAGACAAAATTGTTAGTGGCTTTATGTTGAAAGATAAATAACTGTGATTGAAAAATCTCAGATATTGCGTGCGGGGTTATTTTAAGCTTAAAAGCATGATTCTGAATGTGGTTGCGTGCATTCTGATGAATTCTGAAAATGCTATTTTAAAAGGTGAAAGTAAAAAGATAAATAAATAAATAAAAATAAAATAAAATAAAGCCCTCTGTATATTAGCTGCTTTTCAATCCAAATGAATTTTAGAAGACTTAATTGATAGTTCTTGTTATTGCGTGAAGAATATAGCAATGTGACATGCAGAAATGTCTCCACAACACAACGGGTGTAGAGAAAACACTTTTGTTAGGAAAATTTAAAAAATAAATAAATAAAGTCGCAAAATGTAGCTTCACATATATATTTTTTTTTTCCTTTTTATTTGTACATATTACTAGTTAATAAAAAGCGCAAAATAAACAAAAAAATGTATACATCAAGATAAAGAAATATTTTGCACATCCAATTCACTTCGCTGAATTTTAAAGATTTTAATGATGCAGAAATTATTATATTCAATTATGTACTACATTTTCAATAAAATAATTGGGCTTCGAAAGTATTCACAAATCAAAAAACATATTTGTACATTTAATTAAATTCTGCGCATTTTAATTTTCAAATTTATACTAGATCATCTGTTGCAACGCAGTTCGATTCAAGAACTTTGTATGAATTAATTAAATTTATCCAAAAATATATTCACAAGAGCAAAGACATTACAAAAAGCCATTTGAATATAGAATTCAAAATTAGATTATTATTTTAGTTGTAGGATTATAACTGATGATTTCTAATTCATTGCCAACATATTTTAAATTCTTACTTTTGCAATGATATTTTTGAACTTATTTTCTGTGTTACTGACCAACAAATGAAGTCCAATTTCAGTAGTGTTACAACGAACTAAAAAAACTGCGATGTTAACCGAACCAGAACGAATAGATACATTTTTATGTTCTGTTCGACTATGATAGTACGACCACTGTGAACACAATTACCTGATACGCCTAATGCTAACCAATGTTACATACGCATGACTGATTACACGCGAGAAGTCGGTAGTTTTTTGATGTTCCGATGTTATCAAATCGCTTATCTAACTGGTACTGTTATTAAGATGTATGGGATTAATATTAATAATTCATTTTCGCTTGCATTTTGAATCAGGTGGATAGAGCTGATTCTTTCCAATACTTTAGATTATATAAATATTAATTTAAATATCTTGTAACTCGATTTAAAACCGAATTTAATCTCCAGTTTGTATTGATGAGAACATAGTTTTAATTTTTGCATTTTATTTGAACTGATTTTAGTGCTCAAGCATTGGATAGGGCCATTTCATTTAGTTTGGTTTTGGTTTCGATTGTTTTGACTAAACACCAAACTTAAGAGATCTATTAGGTCCAGCGGCCAAGTAGTAGCGTGTCGCGCTTCTACACCACAGGTCCAGGGTTCAGTCCGCGGGCTGGGCAAGGTTGACTCAGCCTTTCATCCCTTCAGTGGGTCGATAAATGAGTACCAAGCTTGCTTGGGGACTAAACAATTGGGATTTCGCTTCAGACTGACCACCTGATCGGAATACCTGCTCATGCGCCTCAGCGCCCAATGGTCACGTATACTATGATTTGGCACAGTAGGCTTTGGCCCCCATGGGCTGTTGCGCCACATAGTTTAGAGTAAGAGAGCTATTAGTGACGGACATCGTAATTTTGATCAAAGATCAAATGGAAAGGAGGAGATGATACTTCATTCTCCTAATTTCCACACCTCGTCGTGTGAAGACTTTGAGGTTCAGTTGGAGGAACTAGGGCCCAATCTGAAGACACGACATGGAAAAAACTCTTGAACTTGACGAAACTCGTCAGCATGATTCCTTTTAATTTCCTTACTGGTGGAAAATATTTTACACAGTTGAGCCCTTTAACCTCCATCGGTGTATATATCCATCTCACTCAACCGACGCGTTAAGTGCCTAGGACGTATATATACGTCTTTCCGAAATGCGATTCTTTTCTTTGTTATCGGAAAAAACTATTCCGAAAGGGTTTTGGAATGCAATATAATGACCTAGGCATTTTTTGCAAAGGATTTTCTTATTTCAGAAAAAAATTTGCCTGTTTGTGCCTTTT
>BMAV01023786.1:94828-119727 GCA_019973955.1 Trichonephila inaurata madagascariensis
CCCCCCCCCCCCCCCGTAAAATCATTCTTGATTCCTGTAATTTTTTCGTGCTTCTTATTGCTAGAGCTAGGCATATTTGATTATTGCATTATTATTATTAAATTATCTGTGTTTGTATGTATGAAAAATAAGGAAAACAATCATAATAATCCATTCCGTTTTAATTTTTCTCTCCAATAAATGTTTGCAATGTGTCCAAATCTAATATAAAGATATATATTTTTATATGCAGTCCGCGGGATTATAATGTTTTACCGAAGCGGCGAAATCATTTGGGCTGGCCACACTGGCGTAGCTAGTTCTGAGTGGGCCCCGTATCGAAAATGCTTCAGGGCCCTTTTTTAGAAACGAAAGACTGGTTAGTGGTACTGTAGTTACACATGTTGAGGCCCCTGCAGCTTGTTGGCCCCGTATCATTGATACAGCTGATACGGCGTTAGCTACGCCCCTGGTTGACCTCCTCTGATCTAATACCTGAAAAGTATTTTTAGGGGGAAAAACGTTAATTAAGTACTTATTCAAAAAAAATAATGTAATTAATGAAAAAATTAGCTTACAGAAAGGAATAAAGCATATCCTTACTCAATGAAACTTTCTAGTCTTATTTGGATTATCGTCCTTCAAGCAAAATATATATAATGGCTGTTACCCGAAGCTTTAGTAAACTCCTGTCGTTTAGTCGTTTTCTAATCCTCTCTTGCTGAGACACCTTTCTTTTCAATGTCCCTTCTCAGAACCGGGGGTGGCTACTGGTAATAAATTTAACTGTTCGTTGTAATGAAGGCTTGTGCGCTTTGTTTGCTAAACGTTCCTTGGGAAAAACGTTTTAGTCTTTGTTAGTCTGACTGTAAATGGTCGTTTCACTTTACTCTTTATACGGTTGTCTCTTCCCACACCTGTCTGTTACACTCCATTCACACCTTTCAAGCCCCTTAGCTGGACCCATTATGGTCGATTTTGCTTCTTTTCAACCGCACACGAATTCTCATCTTAATGGGCTTACAGTTCAGTTCAAAGGTCTCAGCTTTCATGAGGGAACTAAAAGAAGTCCAAAGGCAGCAGTTACTAGGAGGGGGTGTTGTGGTGACCACGACTTTCCTCAACGAAGTATTACAAGTCATATCGTTAAAGGAGGAGGATAAGACCCGCTGTGTCAGTGTCATCTTTTCCACCCTTGTGATTTTCCTCGTAGGGGTATAAGAAAACAGATTCATTTGTCATTCTGTATACCTCTGCCTATGTCCTTAAGGAATTCTTTCCTTTTCACTGTCAATAAGCAGGAGAGGAGCTGTACTTTCTCGTTTTCTGTTATGATTTGAGTCGACACCTACTGCGCCCAGCAGTAGGTAATAACTAAGATTTAATCATTTTCTTTCACGCCTTTCCAATGTATTTGTTATGAATGCCACAGGAATTTTGAGAACTCTATCCAACAGCTTTTTCTTGTCTTTGTAGTTCAACACGTTGAAAACTTTAATAATAAGAAAAATAACTGGTGCTTATTTTGTTAATAATTTTTTACCGCCTTTAATTAAAAGTTGATTTTAGATTACATATTTGTATCATTTTTGTAGTTTTCAATATTATATTTTTATTATTCAGTTAGATACAAAAAAATGTACTTGTTTCTATAATATAGAATTAAATAGAAATCCTACTAAAAATGAACATTTTACCAATGCTTTTAGTATTTTTTTTATTTGTATTACTGTCCTCCATTGTACATAGTATTACGTAGAATAAATAATATATGGGCGAAATGAATACGTAAACTCATGAAGTATTGAAGATTTTTCTACTTTTGTAAAACGAAAATAACAGAAATGCTTTGTAAAGATATTAATTACACAAAAAACAGTATTGTTTTATGAGTAAAAAATATAATACACACACAAGCACATTTATAACTAAGAATAATTTTAAACATACTATTTTTTCTTCCGCTTCGAAAAGATTATCAAATCTTGATTAATACTTTTTAAATGATATACAGTATTTTTTCTTCCTTTTTTTCCTCCCTACCCTTTCACTTATTCTATCACGTACTTAATTCCGTTATAGTAAGTAGTACTCCACCCGCGTAAGAGATTGAGACTTGTTATATCACGCAATCAGGAAAACAGAGGTGTCAAAAAATTGGCGTGACTAAAATAAAACCTGAGATTTAACTTATTGTGAATGGACAGTTGACGCCTGTTTGCGAAACACTTTGCAATTATTTTTAATGATTCGCTTAATACTGGCGAACTAGCATCTTTTCAAAGTGCTTGAGAGATAAACTGAGATTGGCAGGACTAAAAACAATTATTCGGACTTTTTTTTTTAAAAAATACATTTTACGTGTTGCATACATAATTTGTGATATAAAACATATTACAAACACTTATATAGAGAAATAGATAAAGATAGAGACAAAGATAGAGATATAAATAAAGACAGATTGATCGATATAGATAGGTAGCTCAATATACATATCGATAAACAGATCAATATAAATATAGATAAATAGATTGATAGAGAGTTATAGACAGACAGATTGATAGAGAGTTATAGATAGACCGATTGATAGAGATAAAGATAGAAACACACACAGAGATGGATCGATAGATAGATAGAGATATCAATATAAATAGATCGATAGAAATATAGATACAAACTCTAAAGAGATAAGATGATTTAAAAGAAAGCAATTTTTGAAAAGGAAATGTAATTCCCACCCTACAATTTTTTTATTATTATTTAGCAGAAATGTAAATGATCGTTCATAAAATCTATTTTAATTTTTTCCAAGTGGGATTTTTTTTATGATTAGAACTAGTTATTGAGCTCTTGGAGATTAAATAGACTGAAATTTGTAATAATATTGTGAAGTAGGATTATAATAACTGAAAATGTCAGTTTTACGTTTAACAAATTCTTTCAATTTTTTTATAATTAAGTACATGAAACCCATAGACATCTGTAGATAATAAAATCACTACTCACAGATTTTATACAGATAACAAAATCCCTCTACGCAAATAGACTTTTTGCAAAAAAATCATTTTCGAATACATTTTTTATTTAGAATATTTATCACAGAACTCCTTGTCACAATCTGCATTTCTCTTTTTAATGATAAACAGCAAACTTTTTTTTAAAAAAAATGCATCGAATAGAATCCATTTCTATTTAACTGCTAAAGCTCTATTTACTGAAACAGTTGAGTTAAAGAGACATTTAATCCATCGGTGTCGTAATACGATATCACCAAACTGATTAACCATGATATTCGATTTGATTCATCCATCGAAGCTGTTTCGGAGTGAAATTTATGAGCAAGGCGGTTCACACTTAGACGTGCATTCGATATAGACCGCCACTTATACTTGATTTATTGGCTGTTAGCTCTAACTGTTCACTGTGAGCTTCTTCTGTGAATTAAGAGTAATTTAATGTAGATTCGTCTTTCTGCTATCGCGCGCGAAAGTGTATTCTCAAGAGCAATTTATATCACATCTATCGAGATAATCTTCAAAATATAATTATCTAAGGATAGGTAATATTTGCTAATAATTGATCAAAGGTTAATATTTCCATTGTATAAAGCATTGTTCATTGGGTTTGTATGTTGGATATATTTCCTATTTTAGAATACAGGGTGTGTTTCTAAATGAATATAGGAGTTTAAACGCTTTATAGTATTTAGTACATATAACTTATAAGTGTAATTTATACATCAAATGAAAGAGCAACTGAAACAATTTTGTTTGAAGGCGCATGAGCGCATACACGTGAAACGTATGTTAATTTTTTTCCCTTCCCTGCCGATCAGTACGCTAGTTGAAAAATGGTGAGTGAATATTAAAGTCACACTGTTCAGCTGCACGAGGGCTTTTAGCGACGGACCTCGTAATTTTGAACTATGGTCAAGTGACGAGGACGACACCAAAGCTAGCACCCCCTCTCCTAACTACCACACCAACGGGAGGACGTTTGAACCCTCGACAGATTTAAAATGCATCGCTCCCCTACACGGCGGGTCTTTAGCGGTACTAGGCTCGAACTCATGACACGCCGGCCACGAGTCCATTACGTTGACTACTAGGCTACCACGGCATTGAAAAAAATGGCGACTGGTGAACAGAAAGCGTTTTGTGTTCTCCAGTTTGTAAGGACAGAATCACAAAAACGCCATGTGATTTTTATCTGTGGGTTTCATTAATGATTGTGCGTATGTACCTCTGCTACCAGCTGACCCTCCAGACTTAAAACAAAGGATTGAAGCAGCTGTTACAAGAATTGCCTCAGACACACTGAACAAAGTTTGGGATGAACTCGCCTATGGACTTGATGTATGCCGTGAGACAAATGGGGTTCGCATTGAACATCTGTAAGCTTGTAGGTAAAACTGTTTCAGTTACTCTTTCATTAGATGTATGAATTATACTTGTAAGTTATATGTAATAAATACTGTAAAGCGTTAAAACTATGATATTCATTTAGAAACACCTTGTATTTTAAAGCATGTGAAAATTAATTTCCACTAATAAATGGATTTTATTAGAGTGAATCGCAAATAAGTAGCCTTAACAAAAGACAACAGCCAACCTTTCTAATGGTTATTAATATTATTAATGAATTCAGTTTCGTTTTCTTTTTACTTTGCTTAAGGTTTTTGGTTCATAAATATTTTTCGAAGATTTCTTAGAGGATCACAACTCCTTAGAACAGTTCCATGGTTTTCTTTGTCCTGCGTTTCTTAATTTTTTAAAATTTTTATTCAACAAAGATTTATTGTACGTATAAAAGCATTCGAACGATTTTTCACGGTCTAAACACGTTTTTCTTCCTTTTCCTTTTTCATTTCTCTGTCGTTTTCTTTCTTCTTCCCATTTTTAATGTTGTTATTTTTAAATATGTAATTCATTTAAAAAGTTCATATTTCAGTTGTCTCTGTCATAATTAATAAATGGTTTTGACACTACGTTTCATACCTTTCTTCCTTTGCAATCAATTTCGTTATCAAAATAATAAAAAATTATACTGATTTAACACTATGTTCCACAAACATTCATTTTTGTTCTCATTTTTAATTATGAAATTTATTATTTCTCAAGAAGTATTTATGAAAGTCCCATCCAGTGCCTTATTAAGCATTTGGGTGAGCTGTTCTCCAGTAAAGACCCTTGTTAAAAGCCCAGATTTCTGAAAAGGGTTTGAATAAAACGAGATTTTATCGCCAGCCCATTCACGTCCTAATCTATTCTTCTCCAAGAAACCTTTGTTTCTGCAAGTGGTTCCCCTAATCCATTTATCTTAGATAAAGACCCAGAGTGTAGTAGCCACTGGCGTCACCTCTAAAGAGAGCTCAGGATTAATGTATCTCACTTGGTCTTATCAAAGACATTAGTCAACCGTTACACAAGGTTCATACAATTACTTATAACCACCTTTTGTATAGGGCACAAACACAGAGCTTAAAAGTGAAAACTATGCAAAATCGTATGAATAGTAACATCCAAACTATTTAAATATAAAAAGCTTAGAGAAATAAAAATTATATCCTTAAAATGACTATTATTTTATATGTGTGAATTTTAACTAATTTTTTTTTACTTAATTATTTTTGCAAAAACACTAAGGTATTGCATGATATATCGCGCTCCTTTTTAAACTATTAAAAAGTTCATTGAGCAAATTATTCAGAAAAGAAATATTCCGTTAACTAAATCCGATTTGGGGGCAATTTTTCACCCCTAAAATATGTTTGTGTGTGTTTCAGTGGAATATATTACCCCTCCGTCGTAAAAATATTAGAATTTTTCGATTCTAGAGAGAATCGTTAATAATACTTAAAGGGTACGGTCAGGGATGCACACAGGAATTTTTCTGGAAGGGGGGGGGTCCAGGATCGAAAGTCCACGGTTCTCATATCATGCTTCAATGCGCCGCATAACATATTCTTCTGATTTTGTCGATTTTCGGGAACAAAAAACAGTAAAAAAATTAATAATTGAATAAATAATTAGCATTAATTTATAAAATTAATTACTAATAACAAATAATTTACTAAATTTTATGTTCTATATACATAGGATTATCATTAATCGAAAAAAAATCAAGGGCTATTGGGGAAGGTTCCAGCCCCCCCCCCCCACCACCACCTTGCGTGTGCCACTGGGTACGGTAATTCCTGGAAAGTATAACAAAGTATGCATTCCCAGTACTTGCTTCAAACCTTCTGCATTCCAAAGTGCCTCTTATATGCACCGCGAATATCAGTAGCACACACAAATTTCTCTTATGAAGGGGGAAAGGGACCTTTTAGATAAAAGCCGAAAATCCTTTGGTCTGTGGGGGGTGGGGGAGACTCCGGAGCCCCAGTCTTGTATAACCCTTTAAGATCTTACTCGCATGATCATGCGGGTTAAATATTTTTTTTCCCTTTAAGACCCGAAATATTTTTATCTGTAAATATTTCATTTTTCTGGTTATTAACACTTTACTAACCCCAATGACACTGAAAAAAATAATTAAAATAGTTTTGTTACCCGCCCCCCCCCCCCGGAACGTGGAATTTTCCAGCACGAAGGTACAGGATGGGTCTTAAAGGAGTATGCCAATGGACAATATCATTTAAAAGTTTAACATTGACCATTCCTGTGCTCGTATTATTAACCCCATGATTTAAAATTATATAAGTGAAGGAAATGATAGAAATAATTTTGCATTATAGTTTTGTTATAGGAAAAAGACTCAGTGAATACATTTCCAAGCCAAGTTAATTTAACACAATCTAATTCAGCCTCTTCCCTTCATTATTTGCTTTCCAACGTCTAAGCGCACAAAGGTCTTAATTTAAGAATCAAATAACAACTGCAAACATCACTAGCTACTGTATTTTATTCCCTTCCCATTGAGTTAGATAATCACATGCCTCCGTTTTCATCAACTGAGAACCTAATCGATGATTTTGGTAGAAGCAAGTAGCAATTTGTTAATGATATCCACTCTTGATTAATGAACCCAATACCGACATATGATAGTTAATCACACAAACTTTCCATTGGATCCTCTTTTTCAGAGTTTGATTGTATCATTTGCTTGCCACAGGATAACTCATTATTCTTTATTCTTGTGTCAGGAAACGAAGTCACATTCTTTAAAAAGAAACACCCATGTATTTATAAAATGCTAAATACAAATGTAGGTGTGGTTCGTTTTTTTTTTTCTCCAAGAAAATAACCAGTTGTGAAAAAGAAATTTGTCGTCTCTCAGATTCATTTTCTTTGAAAGAATGATGACCCGAAAAAATATTACCAAACATCTAAAAGAGCGTAATGATCCCATAAGTAAATGATTTATGGTTTTATCCTGAATCAGTGCTTCGTAATGCATTCATAAAATACGCAGATAAAATGTTTTTTTTTAGTTTTAATTAAAAAAAGGAAACTAAACTTAACTCAGAGAATAGATATTGATTTTTGAAATCCTCATTTATAACTTCTATTTCATTCAGTTCCTCTATTTTTCTGAATAATGTACTTATGAATATATTGCTGGCAGTATCCGTTTTTGGTCATAATCCAAAATATTTATTTACAAATAGCTTCTGTTATAATCATCTTAAGCAAAACCATCCAGATTCATCTTTTGGAAAGGATAGTTTCAATAAAATCATAATTAAATTTACTTTCTCTTCGAGGAAAATAATTTTTTTTCCAGGCATATTTTAAACCACCGAAAGGATTTTTTTTTAGCTTGATAAATCTAAATTTTCGGTACTTATGGAATATAACGTCACCAATTCAAAAATGTCGCCAAAGACTATCAACGTTATTATTATTGCGCTCGAGCATGCACGGTACAGGTTTACAGTATTGGCTGCAGATCGCAGGATTTGGCAACAGCATTTTGATTTGACGAAACTGCCGATGATATAATACGAAAGTTCCTAAAATTTTATTAAGATGACAGATTAGTGGTTTATACCTAGTTTCACACCCAATATTTATTCCAATTCAATGTTAACTCATATTACGAATATAAACTCTAGAAAAAAAGGTATTTGCATTAGCTGTATATTAACAAACTGCTAGAAAATAATAGTTTAACATAAAATCGAATTAAAGAGAACACTTTAGTTAACCTTAAAATGAAAACTTTGAGTATAATTTAATTTTAAAAAATCAGTTTATACAATTTGTATTTCTCTGTGTAATAATAAATAACTAAGATTAATTGTAATTAAAATTGCAAATAAATTAATTGTTCTTAAGTAATCAAGGAACTCCGCGCGCTTTTTTTACCACCAACAGATGAACAATTCGTGGAAGCCCCGTGGCATTACATAACTCCCGAGCAGGAATGCAACTTTTTCAGGGTCGCGTCTAATTTGATCCGACCCTCGAGATCGTGAGTTCGTGAATGCAACAGACAACAGGGATGCCGACTTCACTTCTAATAAGCGTGCTACCGGAATTTTTTCCACTTTCATCTCCACACAACGCATCCTCTCTCTGATCCCCCTATCTTCTGTCACTTTATGTAGGTCCTTTGGCTTCCTGTTATCCAGCTTGTCGTGACGAATTTGTGTGAGAGCTTCTATGGAGAATGGGCGACAAGACCATATGACGCGGTTTTTAGGGGGGACAGATGGCGGGGAATTTTCTCGAGGGAGATGCATTGGGGGAGGCAAGTCTGAGGGATGATCTGTTGGAAGACATTCTCCCTCTTTCCATATCCCCCAAGGGGGTACACAACACATCAAACTTTCCATCGCAATTCACGTCCCCATAGCTTCGTGAGCACGTTTCTTTTGATTTGGAACTGGAAGCAATCTTGCTCGTCATGCTTCACAGACTCAAGCTTGTATTTTGCCTCGGCACGAAAGATAAACACACTTTAAGGGGTGAATATCGAATGGGATCTGTACATGGATGCTCATAGCTTTTTAAAGTTGGGTTACGAACGAAGTTTTGAATGTAATAGTTGTTGCACATCTGTCTAAATTTCTAGCTTAATTCAGAGTTAGATTGATGGTATTGATTTTTAGTTTGAGCACGCTTTTTAACCATACGTGATCTTATTTCTTTACCTTTAGCACGAATAATCATGTAAAAGTGGTTAAGCTGACTAGTTGGATTGAAGCCCTAATTTTAATTTTATTTCTTTATACTTACAAAGTATTATACATAGATGCGATCAAATACTAAAAGTGGCAATAAAAAATACGATAAGCTCATTTCTTGTTTTAAACTGAAAGAAAAACGTAAAATAAAAATAAATTATATAATTATGAATTTCTCAACCCAAAATCTTTTAGCTTCTAAGATTTGTTCAATGCATAATCCAAATATCACATCTCAAATATCAAAATAGACAGAATACAAATTAAACATTATGATTTTAACTGGTCACTAACCTTTATATAGCTCAGTATTATTAATCATTCCTACAGAATTATTTTAAGTTGCTGAAAAACTACAAAACATGCTTGGCATTTTTATACAGATAGTTTATTTTATCTAAAAATTGTGTAGTAGCATGTAATACTTAAATATAGTAGAACCGGCATTTATTTTACTACAATAATTATCTAACTCCATAAATATTATAAAACTACGGGGCTTATTTATTATTTCTAACATAATTACTCCATACACGAGTCCTTCAAAATATAATTTTATTCACCAAGCATCATACAAAACTGTCCCAAGATGTAGTCAAGCATCTAAAATTGATTTTAGTCATATTCAAGCAAGGTCATTAAATACAAGCATCGTGTGTATATTTTTTAATAGAATCAAAGGAAGCAGCAGGAGCTCTTAGAATAATTCATTTCAATTTTCTGTTCCATTAGCTTTTGAGTGTTGTCTCATTTTTTTATGGCGTGGCAGCGTTCATGTAAATCATAGGTTACATACAAGTGTCTGCGCTTTTGGGAGATACTTAAGAAAGCAGTTGTAACGTTAGACTTATAAGTTGTAGGCAGAGCTCACTGCCACCCCCCTTGTCTTGAGAAAATACCTCTAGGCGACGGGGAGTCGAGATTTGTAGGAGGTAATTGTACTGCTCAATTTTCAGTTTCATTAGCGACGCTGAGTAGCAAGTAGTAGATGAAGGAAGAGACAACCGAGCCCTTCAAAAGATTTGCAAAGTAGCAGTTAACACAGCGGTAGGTATTTTATACGCAGCGGAAATTTAACATCTGTAGTACGTGAGGTGGAAATCGATTCGGACCTCTTGCTCAGATGACATGTGAAACAGAAGAGGTCAGATGATATAACGGTGTGTTTTACTGCCTGTGAAATGCTTTCTTATCAGAAAGAAAGACTACATTTCTGTCTCTTAAGCTTTCCCGTGTCTCTTACGCTCTGAGTTATCTGATGTCCTCTATCGTATTGAGAAAGTAGGCTATAACCTCTGGAAAAAAAAAAGTAGAAAATCCGAGGAACAAATGCTGAACTCTGTATTGATGGCTTTTGTAGTGGTAAGTTTGTATGTTAAAGTACATTTTTTTTCCTGAAAATTGCATTATTATTTTTTTTCTAATTATAAGTAAAGTTAAAGCGTATATATTTCTAATGTCGTAAAAAACACATTTGTTTTAATATGTTTATTGTGTTAAGTATCTTCTGTGGCATATATATATATATATATATATATATATATATATGCTCCGTTCCGTAAAATACTGCGTATGACGCTCACTTTTAACACCAAAAGTAAGATCGAAATTTACGGGTGCGCGTGATACGCCGGGTATAAAAATGAGAGCTTTAGAAATAAAAATAAAAAGAGATGAGCATAAAAAAAATTACACTTCTACATATTTTTAAATACTGTTTATTTAAAAAAAAAGGGGGGGGGGCATTCTTAATGAACTTAAAAGGTTGTATTTCTAAAAGTATACAATTTTTGCAAAAGCTTTGAAAAATTATTCGAATAAATCGCTTCAAAACATAACAGCATTGCATACGTACGTTTCAGATTTCTTCGTAAAAAAGGGAGTGCGTGTTATACGGCGGATATACCTCAAAATTAAAAATTGCTGCTTCAAAGTATGGGTGCGCGTTATACACCGGATTTTACGGTATATAAATATATATAAATGTGTGTGTATATATATATACATATCTTAATTAAATTTTTTAAATAAAGTAGTAATTTAGTAATTTTTGTTAAAATTATCTTTCTCTCTATATATTTTATGCTTTTATAAGGAAAGAAAACAATTTTACAATAAATTGAGGAATAGCTATAAGAAATATTGGTGGGTCAACTTCAGCGTTGTATTTGAACTCCTTTTCCAGTGCTTTAAGAATCCGGGAGAACAAGTTTTAAGTATCAAAGCTTTTCTTGGGAATTTAATAAATTGTTGTATTTAAATTTATGCTTAGTTTCAAAAACTTTTCCATTGCAATATTCACCTTTAAATATAATTTGTCCTTCAACTTTTTTTTTTTATTTAAATAAATTTTCTATCATTTTGATAATTTTTATTTAATACGAAGCCGTCTATATCCATCTATGTTTCTCGTTATAAAATGAGTCCTATAATTTTCATTTGAAAAATCAAAATTTAGTTTAAAAAATTATAAAATTACTTATAAACTACCTATCGTATTTACTTGTTTGAATTTACCAAGTAACAAGTACATTCAATATTATTTTAGTATAATGCGCGTCATCTACAAATTTATCTCTGTAATTTTTAAACTTCGTTAAAAAAGGGTTAAATCCAATGTGAGAATTTTTGCAATAATATTTTTGAATTGAGCGTGCAGTGAATGCAAAAAAGGAAAAAAAAAAAAACATCCTTAAATGTTTTGTAAATGTTCAATTTTTTACAATGTGAAAAAAGTATAAAAAAAGAAACAGTATCTATATGACAAAAGGAGCGGCTAAGTTGATAAATGATGACTTCAAAACGGAGTCATTTTGTTCAAAGCACGTTTAACCTTTTGACTGGCACACACATGCTAGTGCAAAAAATGTTGTATGCCTTCTACATTTTGAATAAGATATTTCGCTCTTATCCTCTACATCGTTACTCTAAGGAAGCGAAGATTATTGTTCAAGCTGCGTAAATATTCATTTTACACTAGGCGCCTTGTCATACGTGGAAGAAAATTACTTACCAGCCGACAGGAATTGTGTAACAGAAATCTTGGAAGGTAATTCTTTTTGCGGCATCTTCCTTTTAGCTTGCGCGGAACAATTCAAAATGGTTACGTAGTAAAGCAGAGGGCGAGCTTTCAAATTGGTAAATTTGAATTATGAAAAATAGTAGTAGCTGGAAAAACTTAATTTAGTTCCTAAATTCGTTTAAGAAAGTTAATTTAAACTTTTTTTTTTCAATTTTAGAAAATTTACAACTTTAGCTATAATTGCCTATTAAGAACTAATAAATTGTTTATTCTCGATATTTTTCACACAAATTCATTATGTTTTGTATAATTTGGAATGCAAGTTTCATGTTTATTGATTATTCTGTCAAACGGGAAGATAATTGATTAAGCTAGTGCTATGTACTAAATTAAATGTTTGAAGATATTTATTGATTATCATTATAGAACGGACAAAAATAATGAAAATGTCGATTAGTTGGAACGTACAAAGGCTAATAGACAGATTTATTATGAATTATACTTATCTGCAATGTGTATGTATATATATGTAATTATTATTATCATTACTTACAGTGTTTTATCTCTTAATCTGAGAATGTGCAAAAATCAAAGATTTCGAAATAAGTAATTAAATTACGTATTAATGGAGAACTTAGCTCGGCCAGTGGAATGTATCACCTATATATGTATATATATATATATACACACACTCAAACAATTAAAAGAAAACTAAAAAAAAAGACTTAAAATTACATTTTCATTCATAGAAATAACATAAAAGAGGTATCGAGTATTAATAATTATTCAATAAGTAATAATAATTATTTACTTTTTTTTCGAGAAAGAGCACCTTCTAGAATCCTTTCTTTTTTAAAATGTCTTCTCTTTGGACAATCTTTTTTTTTCTCTGTATTACTGAATAAGGCTGTATTCTGAATTTTGTTACTAGTGAAATTATATCGAAAATTAATAAATAAAGATTAAAAATTAGGTCTCTCATTAAGTCTATGTTTTGTGCAGGCTTTTTTGCTCTATTATAATTTTTAAAAAAAAAAAGAAAGAAAGAAACATTTTGCAAAATCCCCATTATAAAAATGTATATCTTATTTGTATATTTCTAATAAATATCCGGTACTGAGACTTATATTGGGTTTTTCTTGACTTTTTAAACATTAAGATAAAGAATGAAGATTTTGAATTACGTTTTAAACTGTTTATCCAAAGAACTTTATTTTTATTGCAGAAAAAAGCTTAATTTTATCACTGTTAAACTGATAGGGAATAGGAAAATTTTAATTTTAACTGAATGAGACCGTTATTCAGGTTTAACATATGTCATCGCGGCTCTTGAGAGAGTACGAGTTTAGATAAAAATATATTCAAAGAGAAATAAATAAATAATCCTGATTCAGTAGATTTAAGAGCTGCGATAACGTTATTTTTGCAATTTAATAATTATGTGCATAAAACAGCTATTTTTTCTTTTTAAAAAATTCATACTTGAGTTTGAAAGTAACTTTCAGCTTCTTTCAAAGTTAAATCATTACATAATATCTTGTTTTAGATGAGTCATTTTGCTCTATACATTATTCAGTCAGAAAAGTCCATTAAAATGCCCACTGCATATAAACAGTTTAGAGTGATTACCATGTTTGGAATTTATTTATATTACAGAAAAATGTTTAATTTTATCTCTGTTAAACTGATAGGGAATAAGAAAATTTTGATTATAACTGAAGGAGACTGTTATCTCTCTAAGGACAAGGTTTAATATATCTCATCGCTTCTCATGATAGAGTACGGGTTTAGATAATAATATTCAAAGAGAAATAAATCAATAATCCTGATTCAGTAGATTTAAAAGCTGTGATAGCGTTATTTTTGCAATTTAATAATTATATGCATAAAGCAGCTATTTTTTTCTTTTTAAAAAATTTATGCATGAGTTTGAAAGTAACTTTCAGCTTCTTTCAAAGTTAAATCATTACATAATATCTTATTTTAGATAAGTCTCATTTTGTTCTATACATTATTCAGTCAGAAAAGTCCATTAAAATGCCCACTGCATACAAACAGTTTAGAGTGATTACCATGTTTGGAAACCAGCTACTACAGACTTTCATGTAGCTATATTGTTGTTCCCCCTCTCGAAACAATAATGACTTCCAAAACACCATTAACGAATAAGATTAAAATTCCTATCACTCTCTCTCTCTGAAACCATCAAATTTCCATCGACATATTTCGAAAGGGATTGGAAAAAAGTTGTTTCACTGTTTCCTTGCAAAGGTTGTCATTATTTTCATCTGGAGATAGTCTAATGGAATGTTATTTTTATGATCAAGCCAGGTGTTTTTTTTAATTGCTCTTTCTCACTAGGAAAAATGTTCAAAGGCAAGCTGCTGTTATTGCAGCAAATCCTTTTACTGACACAATAGGAAGTGCAGAGAAATGGGCTGCAAGGAAATTTCCCCCAATGGGCAAGGACGGTTTTCGTGATTTATGGGTTGGTTGCCCCTACATCCCCGCCAGTGTTATTCATAAACGATTACTGAAAGGAGGCCTGCCCTAAGCTCACCCTCCTGCTAAATAAACTGTAAGTTGTCAGGGTAGGTAAAGGAAGCTTAAATCTGTGAATCTTTCCCTTTGTGGGTTGTTTGTAAGCTCCAAAACTGGGTTGAAAATATGTAACTAAGTCTCTGCCGTTTTAGCACTCCTTAAAGCATCCAAAGAAATCGAAAGAAACGGAAAAAAATGGCATCAAAATGATGAAGAATTCATTGTTTAAGATTTTTAGTTATAAAAAAAATCAAATCGATCTAAATTGTTTTATGAGTAAGTTCTTTATTTTTAGTTTTATAGACCTAAGCTGAAAAAATATATTTAAAAAAAGTCTGCGTTTCCATTAAATATTGCAGTCGTAACTAGATGTTATTAGTAAGAACTTTTAAAGTATCCGACTACACACACCACGTTCGGAACCGTGATTTTGCAAAAGCGAATAAATGGATAATATTTATGATATTTAGTGTCACTTAGATTAGAAAATGTATATAAAATTATTTTAAGAATAGTATTGCAATAAAAAATTATTTAAGTACAATATTTTGACAAAAAATGAACATAGAATGACCAGTTTTCAAAATATTCTCCTTTTGCGAAAAATGCTTCTATTATAATAATATTTTGTCTGTATATAACTCAAACCTCTGTACAGAGGCTCAACTAGAATTTTTGAAATATATAACTTAGAAGTGGGTTTATCCATGTCTTACGACTACAGAGAGGAGACATTTTAAGAAAAAAAAAACGCCGATATAATTATTTCAATGGGTTGTAACTCTGAAAATAATGTGAATTTTTCAAAAATCATAGTTAAGCCTCTGTACAGAGGTCTGAGCTATATACAGGCAAAATATTATTATAATAGAAGCATTTTTCACAAAAGGAGAACATTTTGGAAAAAAAAGGTTATTCTAAGTTAATTTTTTGCCGAAATATTGTATTTAAATAAATTTTTTTATCATAATGACCTTAAAACAATTTTATACATGTATTCTAATCTAAGTGACACTAAATATCATGAAAATTATCCATTTATGCGCTTTTTTAAAATCATGGTTCCGAACGTAGTCGGTTACCTTAAATAAATAAAATATGGTATTTCTGTGTGAAGTTCACTTAGATTTCTTTCCAAACCCAATTGTTTAACTTTAGAAATATTTCTTTAAAAAAATACATGCACAAGGGCTTCGAAAAAATTATTCCATCCAATCCGAAAAGCAGATATATAAGTTTTAAAAATAAACTAATAAAAGTTTTTTTGACCAAGGAAAATTACAAAAAAAAACCAAAAAAAAAAATGTTATTTTAATATAATCAATACTTCATACGATTTTTTCCCTTACTGTTTATTATAAAACATAAATAATGACGAATTAAGTTAACATCTTTTTTAGTGTTTTTTTTTTTAATTTGTTTTCTTTATTTGTATGCTTCAAAAGAGTATAAAAATAGTTTAATAATTCAAAGACAAATTTCTTCTTGCCATTTTCATTTCGAAACTATCTCGATATGAACAATGTATAAAACGCTTTCTTTATAATTCTTTATCAAAGAAAAATACTATTAGCAGTTGTTTTATAAATTCAAAATATTTCCTTGCTACCGTTCTGAAAGAAGTTAAGATAACAGAAAGTACAAACAACTTGAGGGCTGTCCTTGCGCAGTATGTTGAATAATATCCAAATTTAGATATAACTAAAAAGTGCATGAATATTATTATATTTTATATTGTTATAACCCATGTATCATTTCATAATATTGCCCTTAAAAGAATTTGGAAACATTTTTAAGAAATACATGTTTTTTGCTAAACAATACAAATTAAGAATTAATTTGAAAAGGGTCCAAAGTATTGATGACAAAATATGGAAATCATTTTATGCAGAAGAAAATGGATTGCTTTAAGCAAAAATAAACACAGTTAATTAAAAATATTACTTTTAATATTTGATACAACCAAAATTTATATTACTTTTGAAGCATTTTCCGATCTCAATTCAAGTATAAGATAGTTTTCACTCCAAATTATGTGAATTGGTTATGAAACACACACATTTCCCTTAATGCATTAAGAATTTTTCCACAATGTTTCTCATGATCCTAATGAAAATTTTCAGTCAAGAATGAAAACCGACAATGCCCGTTAAAATAATGGATATTTAAGTTTCTTACACTCACGATAGAAGCCAAACATCGATTCCAAAATGAAAATGTTCACGCTCAGTGGTTTTGCATTACAATCCCAACTGCACAGTAAAGTTCAGTTGAAGTTTTATCTTGATGTGATCACATATACAAGTCAAAATGTTCCCACAACGTGACCTTCGTCTTCCATTCCTTTGTAGATGAAAGGATGATTGATGATGTTAAGAGGATGCTTCTCTACAAATGATGCATTTTTTTCTCATCTTAGTTTTTTTTCCCCTCAGAAAGATTTTGCTATCTGAAAAATGTCAAGTATAGAACAGTTTAACCAAGAGTCAGTTTCAAGTCGGTTGACAAAAAGACTTTTCGTGGCTTAATATTTGGTCAAAAATGTTCTGGTCTTAGTTCCAACGGTTATCATTTCATTTTCCTTTATGTTGGAGGTTGCAGAAATAGGTATGAATGCATTAATATACGTTGCATTTTTAAAAATCTTGTGTTTTAAACTCACTTTTAATGTGATTCGGGTTGGAATGAGAAATGATATTTTTAAACTCTTGTGTTTGAAAAGTATTTGTTAAGTCCTTTGTACTACAAATCTTCCCCATTGTATAATTTTAATTACTGTATGTCTCCGTTTGTGTGTGTGCATGTGAGTAATCTTGTATTTTGTTCTATATTTATTGTATTTACATCTATTTTTGTTTCTTTCTCCTTTTGATTCCCATATATGTGCCTGTATCTTTCTAATAGAAAGTGCCTACCACTTTTGTGATTGAGTCTTGACTTACGTTTGTAAGTCTTGTATTATACTTGTAGGCACACAACCTAGAGTCTCAAAAAAGAAAAAAAGAAAGAAGGCCTGTATTGTGTGTAGTCTTGTATTTTAAAATCGTGTAGATGCTTTCATGCTTTGATAGTTGCAATTTCTTTTAAATGAAAAGAGAGCTTGATTTGCATAAAATGCTTTTGTTTGTTTAATTACAGTTGAACCTGTTTTTGTGCAGTAGTTAGTAACCGCATAAAAATAAACGCACAAAAAAAAAACATTCGAAAATTTCATGAATTCTGACATATAACAAGCAAATTCGTCGAAATACTGCAGAAATATTTTTTTATGCGGTCGCACAAAAATAAAATCACATTAAAAAGGACCGCACAAAAACAGGTTCTACGGTATGTAAATTTGCTATAATTCTCCATTTTTTTTTTAATATATTTTTTTTTCTTTGTGTTATAACAATGAACTCTGTATATCGGAAATCTTTGAATTATGTTAGGTTCAAAGAGGTATTTGTGGATCGAAGAATTACTTATTTGAGGAAAAAAATACTTAATTTTCATTTTTGCGTTCATAAAATAACCGATATTTATTAAACTTATTTACTAAATAAACTTACGTTTTTCTTAATTTGAGCAGGATTTCAATTCTTTATTTAATACAGGAAAAGATGTTTAAAATCCTGTAAATGTTAATCAACACAATTTTAAGTTAAATAATTAACAAGTGTAGAGTTATTAATTGGCACTCTAACCTTGCTTACAATTGGTCAACTAATAATAAAATAATAACAACAATAAAATGAAATAACAAGGAAAACTTTATGATAAACATGTTGTTTGTCTTGCTTTAAATATCCCCTTAGAGGAAGAATTAAATTTCAGAGTTTTTGTTTCTCTGCTTACGTTTTGTGTGGATGCGTTTTTAATGGATTTTGAAATGGATTAGGTATCAATGACGTTTAAACATCACTGTTTTTATTCTTTTATTTAATCGCCCTATTGCATTACAATTTTCTCGGCTCTATTTCGTTTGTATTTTCGATAAAATAAGTTTCTTCAAACGTCTAACAGAGTGTTTTTTATGTTCTGTTTTCTTGCACTTTGCAGTTGATATAAATATAAAGATTAATGCACAGGTTTATGGAAATTTTATGAGCAGAAACTTTACAAAGTCAATTTTTACTATAAGTAATTCTTAAACGACACTTCCAAGACTAAAAGGAATTCGAAAATACTCATATGCTAAAATTATTTAAAAAGGCAGGTTATTATTAGTAGTAAACCAATAATTCTGTGTCCTTGTAAATTGTACTTGTAATTAAAAATGCATTTAAAAGAGGAATAATAACAACAATAATAATTATCAACTTTTTTAAAACTATTTTTCATATCCAAGAGCCTCTTTTAATGATAATAATTTATTTTTGTTCATGAAAATTAATTTCATTAATTAATTAAGCTAATTAATATAAAGTAATAAATAGCCTAGTGCGCAGCTTTCGTATTTTAACAATTTTTTCCTATCTGTTGTTTTGTTTTCTATGTATAATTTTCGGAAAAGGAAAATATGATGCCCCCCCCCCATCATGGTATAGGTTTTATAAATAATTAATTTTTTTTGGTTCCCATTAGAAAATTGATGAAATTTTTAGATGAATATTGAATTAAATGTTAATATTTTTGGGTGTATTGGAACTACTGTTTGCATGTGCATATTGTGGATTCTTTTAACGTTCAATTAAGAGGCAAATCTATTTAAATGCATTCATAAAATTTGGAAAATACTAATTAAATTTATATACTCATATAGAAGACGATTAAAGACTCAAATTTTCACAAAAAAAAAAAACAAAACAAAAAAAAAACCCTCGGTTTTTATAAAAGTTTTGCAAGTAACTTTTTTCTCCTTTTTTTCTTTCGTTAAATTCATTATCTATTTTCCTTTGAAACTGTATAACTGAAAATGTGAAGACGTGCTTTTAACGCGAAGATTTATTACTTTGCATTATCCAAAGGGAAAATCGAGTTCATGAATGATTTTATGTGCCTTTACAAACTGCCAAAATACATATACGAGTTTAAACTATAAATACAGTTTTCCTTATAAAAACTAAAAACTCCTCCCTCTGAACCACTCCGCTGCCCTTCTCTGTTAGTTTTTTATCCCCTTTTTTAGGCCCCATCCTGGAAGAGTATAATAAAGTATTGAAATAGGGAGCACTGGTGTTTGCTGCAGAGAGGGGCTGTCAGCAAATTACTAAAAACTTCAAATGAATAATCCGAATGTTCGTAATAACCAATTTTGTATAACTATTGATTTTATCAAATAAATTTCTGAATTCGAATTCGATTAGTTTCAATTTCATATTTTTATATTCGATTTTCCTACAGTAAAAAAACCAAAAGAATGAAATTAATATGCACATCTTGATAATCATTTTAAATCGTAATTAACCTTATTTTCATGATATCAATAATATACGTTTATAAGTTATAGCTTGTATAAAATGTTGTTTTAACGACTGTGTCTGTGAGAGGAGCAAAAATTTTTTTGCCATTTTAGCAGTTTTATTATATTTTTTCCACAGCAATACAATGACTTATGATAGAGTTATTCTAGTTTACTTTAAATGTTCTACAATTACTTTAAATGTTACAATTTCATATAATTAGCAAACAAAGATATTTTTCCTAATTATATTTTATGAAAATTAAATTATTAAATCATCTAATATACCCTGTGAGAATATATGTGTTTTAACGTATCAGAACTTCCAACCTCTCCCCCAGAAAAACATTGAAAGACGGATGACATTACAACTATTAACACAGGAGACAGGAAAATTTAATTAAGTATGTGGCATTAGTAACTTATTTTATTAATTAATGCTAATTATTTATTTAATAATTTATTTTTTACTGTTTTTTGTTAACGACAATCGACAAAATCAAAAGAATAAAGAATGTGTTTGGCGGCGTATTGGGGTATGAAACGACAATGGGGTGAACTTTCGAATCTTAAACCCTGTCCCGTCTCGCCCTAGAAAAATTCCTGTATGAGCCACTCATATATTTTTTATACTATATGTATATATGTATGTGAAGCCCAGTGGCTAAGTGGTTAGTGCATAACGCTTCCACACCGCAAGTCCGAGGCTCAAACTCCGGGCTGGGCAAGGTTGACTCAGCCTTTCATCTCTTCAGTGGGTCGATAAAAGGAGTACCAAGCTTGCTTGGTAACACTAAAGGTTTCGCTTTCGACTGACCACCTGACCGGAACATCTGCTCATGCATCTCAGGGCCCAAGGCCACGTATACGGAGTTGGGCACAGTAGTCCTTGGCCCTCATTGGCTGTCGCACCACTGAGTTAAGTATATATATATATATACATTTATGTATGTATGTATTTATGTTAATTTTATTAATAGTCATTTGCAATCCCTTTTGAAAATTGTTTTTCAATTCTAAAGATGAATATTAATTATTAATAAATAATAATTACATGTATTTATTTGTACATTTGTACGTAATTTGTATATGTATTTGTACGCAATTTGCACATGCATTTAGTATTGTTAAGTTTCCATGATATAGACGTTCATGATTTTGTCAATTTTTTCAATAATTTTTTCCCAAACATAAATTTGTCATTAGCTGCTGCTCTTAAAAATATTACATTAATTTTTTTTTTTTTTTAAAAAATCATTAGTTAATTAATAAAAAAGGAGACATATTCTGTAACATTTATGTGCGTAAAATTTTGAGCATGGTTTATTTATTTCCTTATACTTGGTTATTTGGTACTTAATAACTAAAGTGATCTTTATTCACATTTGCATATAATAATTTATTTTAAATGTTAATTCTTCTAAAATGTTTTCAACCTTTATCCTTTCCACGGAAGTAAAAATTAATTTTTTTTTCTTGCAGTTTTGTTGATTGAATTCAATGAATTGAACTACAAATTCATGATCCTATTTTTAAACGAATAAAAATAATTTTTAATTCTTATGACAGAATGTAAACAAAACAATATGTTTCAGTTGAATGGATTTAAGCTTAACTTATTATTTATCTGGAAGAAATTATTCTCTGTTTTACATTATAGGCTTAATTCGAAATATTTTTTAAACTTTGTGATTTATCAGGTTTTTTTGTAATTTTTTTATGTTAAGTAGTCAATGCAGACTTCGATTCTACATTGACAAATCATATACAATTCTATATAGACAAATTTAAAAAACATAGCAGTCTTGTTTGATAATTTAAACTTTTTTAATAACTTTACAAAAAAATTAATTTCTCGGAAATATAATTTGATGAAAATTAGGAATAAATTTATTAATGTTTCGGTCGTTTTTATTATTTATAGGGTAAAAAATAATAAATTTAATAATAACTCCATTATAGATAACGGAAATTATTCTTCTATAATTTTTCGAAAATCAAATAATTATTAGTTTTAATTACAGTATCACTGCCACAACTTGTTCTTAATTTTCATTTATCTTTTAGATTTAGTTCTTGAAAATAGATTTTTAAAGAGAGATTTCTTTAGCATTTATCATTTTGGATCTCTAATTTTTTAGATTTATATTTTAGTATTTTCCCTTTAGAATCATGCTCTCATTAGTAATGCATTTGTGCCATTTGGTTTGAAAACACCTTCGGGCGTCTTATTGGCTGACTAGCTGTGAACGGGTGGAGTTTTCCCTCTTGAGGTCCTCCCTGTCAGACCTCATGTCGCTGTATCACATCAGAAGAGCTCTGGTTTCAGTAGAGCTAACACAGAAGTTGCTCAGTAAAAAACCAACTTCGAAACCCAAACGCAACGTTGCTAAATTCATGGGGTTTGAACTTCGCTCTCTATACTAAAAGGTTCAAATTATTTTTGATGATCTGGAAGGTTTGTAATAGGTTTCAAAGACGAAACCTGCAATCATATGCAAAATTAATGGTTGTTTAGGTAGTTGAACAAGATCTATATGCAGAACCGGTTTCAAAAACATTGTATGGTTTTATGCTTTGTAGCATTCAAACTATGTTATGCTTTGTCTGAATACCGTTTATGAAGGAACGATACATTTTTTCTTGTCTAATTCTTAAACAAAATTCGATGATAAGAACTATTGTTTATTAAATTACAGATGAAATCTTACGGGTAAGAGATAAGTTTTGAAGTTTTGTTTCCCATAATTCGAAACTATAAACGGGAAAAAAAGGTCTGTAATTAAATCTTACTTTGCAAAATGTTTTCCGGCGTTTTTTTTCTGATTAAAAACAAATTAGCTATGTTTTTTCGTTGCAGCGTTTTCATTCAACACAGTAGAAAAAAAAATGTAGGTGAGTTATCAAAAACATTATAATCAGTTTCGTTTCTATTTCTTTGCCTGCACTTTGCTTCTTTTTGCTATGAAATTTCGCACGCTTTTATATTGCTTAATTGTATTTTTATATCCCAGAAATATATTTTTCGTAAATAAATCATAAAAATGATTCAGCTTGCACATTTATCGAGTTCAGAAAAAGCCGGAGCCTATATGTTGGTGTGTTATGTAGGTGGACTTTTTTTCCGTTGGAATTTATTGTGTTGAAGGAATCTTTTATTTTCATATGGAATATTTGTATGAATTATATTTGTATTATTCAGCAGGGAATTGCGGAATGTAAATGTATCATATCAGTTTGTATATTTCTTAAAATAGGTGGAATTTTATATTGTTTATAATTTCCTTAGATAAGTCAGCAAGTTTTCTTATTCGGATATATTGCATATTTAGTAACAAAAGAGCATAGGTGAATTTCAAATCTAAAAATGGTATATTAAGCATAAAATTTGCTTATTAAGTTCCTAGTTGTTTCATTCAAATATGTATTAATCCTCCTGGTATGTTTACATTCTTTAAAATTTGTGTTACTGCTCAAAAAACAATTATGAAACAACAATACACGTGAAAACAGCTTCTTTATTCTACAGAATTAAAAGAAATAAATGTGATAAATACAATTTCTGTGATCATTCCGTCCGTAAAGTAAAAACAAGTTATGTCTTGGATCACAAAATATATGTTATGTGATCGTTATCTTCTCGAGTAATATTGAAACACATTTAACAAAATCTTTTTTTTTTAATCAATCAGCTAAATATTTGTCCATCATAAATAATTATTTTTGTTTAGAATAAATCCTACAGAATGTATGTAATCTTAAAATATGTGTGTGACCAGCGATTTTTTATTAAAACTTTTTTTTTCTGCATGAAAGATGTGTACTGTTAATACTAAGCCTATGTCTTCCCAGTCCCAAAATATTACAAAATGCCTATCACCCGGTTTTCATTAATATTTTAAGGGCCAAAGAAAATGTATCCAAGAGAAGTCTGCAAAGACTATTACTTTTCAACAAAGAATAAAAAACATTAAATGAGAACATTACCTTAAATTATCAAAATTAGATTACGGTTATAACAAGCCTATCAAATTTTCGATTAGATGCGCATATTTCATAGGAGTTAATATCATTGATGACGATGATAGTTTCGATAACTTTTGGGGTGTGTTACTCTTGGGGTGTGATTTTTTGATTAATGAACTGACAACAGCAAAATGTAATTCAAAAAAGATTCACCTTTGATACTTTTCTGCGTAGCATTTGATGAAATATGATTTATTACGTAATGTAAAATGAATAATTTACGATTACACCTATTCAATTAATCACATGATTTTATTTTTAATTTAACATTACTTTTGCCAATTCAAATAATAATATCTATTTCAATTCTTAACTTTCTTCGTTAACTTTTATGGAATATATTTTAAAATAATATCATTGGAATAACTTTAAATAACAATGTTATCATCCACAGTTTAAGCAGTTTAATTTTCATGAATATCGTTACAATCATTTTTACTTTTAATTATTTTTCTTTTCATGAATGATATTATCATTAAATAACCATCAATGTCGTGGTTATAGTTTTTTTTTAATTATAAATTTCTTATTAATATTGAGCACTTTTTTTATTGAAAAGAGAAATGAGTTATTTTTTTTCTTTTTCTTTTGTAAAGGAATGATGAGTAAAACCTATATGAGTTGGTATAAAAAAATAATAAGTTGTTTTTAAGTAAAGAAGAAGGACATTATACAATATTAGTTTGCATTTCCTGTCTTGTTTAGACCTTGAATATAAGTTATTCCTTGTATATAAATATAAGACAAATGCAGGACGACGCAGAACAACCTCACTAATATGCTATCTTGTGCAGAACTAAAACCAAATTTGGGGG
>BMAV01023786.1:119827-156666 GCA_019973955.1 Trichonephila inaurata madagascariensis
AATACGTATATTAAATTGTTGAAAGCAAATAAGCAAAGCAAAAATAGAAGTACTACCAAAGAGTATAGACCAAATAGATCAAAAATAAGTTAGTCATAGTAATACAATAGCAAACTCTTAGCCTTAGGAATTAAGATTCAGGTTTATATATATATACCTATATAAATATACACTATTATAATAATATTTAAATTATACAATAATACCTAGCAACTTACCGAAAAACGTCATCTAATTCATATTTCCTTATAAATCTGAAGGTAATGATTGTAACTATTTTTCTATGGACAATGTAGTTTATTTGTTTCTTAAAAATGATTACTTCTTAAAAGGGTATAAACATAGTTTAAGATATTGCTAACAAATGAACCTTTTCCCGTGCTGAAAGGGATCTATTTAACAGACAAACACACGATGACTACCCTGAAATGTAATACTAGTATTAACCTGAGCTGTAAACAGGAAATATTTCATATGTGCTACAGAAATATAGAGGTGTTTATAGAGGCTTCTAATGGATGACCAGTAGTTCTCTCGGATTACTTTGTCGAGGGAAGTACTTATTTTGACAATGCACCGTGAGAAACTTTTCTAAATGATGTAGCACTTCGGACACCCGTCGTGCGAAATGAGGGATCACTCAAGTTATAGGGGGTTGGAAGGGAGGAAATACAAAAGCACGTGCCTCTATCCAAACAAGAATAGTAGGGTTCCGAAGAAATGTTTATTTTAGAGAATTACAAAACATACGGAAATATGTGTACGAATAATACGAAAAAAAAAATCATTTGAAATGATTAAAAATATGGGGCGTTATAAGAATTTAATAATTTATTTATCTTATCTTTAATTATTCCTTTTTAATTGCAAATCAGTAACTTAACTGTATATAAGTCTTGTGGTAATATTAATAGAGTACGGAAATAAAATAAATATATTCGTATTGTATAAAATAAAGTATAACATTTTATGCATTGTTTTCCGCGCGCGTAAATAATTGTTTGTCATTTAAATACTTTTTCCATCTAAAACAGAAATAATTCGTAGTGTGGATTGCATTAAACTGAATAAAAAAAAAATGGTTTAGTGAGATTTAGCAGGAGGGGAAAGGAAGGGGATTTCTACTTTGTAGAATTTACAGAGGGAGAAATAGGTGGTGCCATCTAGTGGCAACAACGAGAGTAATTTGCTTTCAGCCAATTTCAAATTTTGCTTATATTTGTAAATATATCATTTGAAGCATGTTAATCAATAAAAATAAAAAAATTAAAAAATATAATTAAAATCATATGCCGCTGAAATTTTTTAAAACTTACTTCGAAAAAATTACTATCGATCTTTTTGTAATTATTATCGTTTAATGTATTTTTTACGATTGACAACTCCCCTTTTTCTCTTTTATTACGCAATTGATCTCTCTAAACGAAATGTAAATATCAATTACTTCAAATGTAAAAAAATAATATTTAGTTTATTTTAAATTTGTTCAATTGGGTTAAAAAGCATTTAAAAAAAAATGTCTGATACTAAAACATCGTAAACGTACAAACGAACCGAATAGGTATTAAAAATATAACAAGCATAAACATTATTTAAAGAAATTCCCATTTAATAAAACAAATATTTTTCTTTTATTTAATTCATTCAACTTAATTCTGTAAGCAATCAATAATCCTATTTTAAAGCAAAATGACCAGTATCACTATGAGAATCCTGAAATAATTTTACACGTACTTCCAAGAAATTGTCAACAAGATTTTCTCCATCAAATTTCTTTTTTTTTTCTTAGCTGAATTTTTTTTCTATTTAAATTTCACATCCTTCTTAGAGCTTTTAAAGTAGTAATCCAATCGTCGGAATAGTTATAATAATCTTTTAAAGATGTATTAATTACCAAAGTTAAATAATTATAGTTTTCCTATGGTTACCTCTGTTTTCTAGTTTTTATATGGTTTGAAATGAAGTTTAAGTGAACTAGCCTTGCGGCTTAGCTCGATTCTTATTAATATTTAATATCTGATAACAAAATATTTTATTCTTTACAAACTGGGTCCTAGATCTCTTCCTTCATAATACATACTGGCTGCACTGTTATGTAAGCAATGTATTATTGGATCATTTTTATTATTTAAATTATAACAAATTTCTCGAAAAACCAATCCTGTTTATTTATTTTTTTCTATTTAGGATGAATTTGCATACTTTAAAGACAAATTAATTTAGATGAACTTTTTCTGTAGAATAAGTAATGTGTGTGTATGTGGATTGCATTTTAGAATACTTATTATTAACAATTGAACTAAAATTGTTATTATATAAAAAAAAAATTCGGGAATTCAATGTAAAATCCGGTTTTTACTTAACAAATTAAATTTTCAATTTTTTTATTTAAGCATATGAAAACTATTTTTCATTAAATTCTAAATGGACTTTTCTATCTTTCATGGATTTCAATTAACTTATTTCTTATAAAAAATTAATAAATTTATGAAATAGGATTGCTGAAGATTGAGATTAAAATATTGTGAATGAAAAATTTATTTATTTTTGAAAAAAAAAAAAAAAAAGAAACATCCTTATCCCCATTTTATTTTAAATTTAATACCTTTGGCATCATTTTTTACTTGTGATGCAGTTTTTATATAAACTAGTCATAGTTATCAAATATCATGCTTGCAGGATCCTTTTTAGAAATTCATTTTCGTTAAAACATTTGGACTTTTAATTAAAGTAAATAACATTTTACAGCTGGAAAACAATCAAATAATTATTAAATCACCACTTATTTTTAAGTTCTAGAAGAGTATGAGCAAGAACTGTGTTTTAATTTATGAAGTGTATTCCCTACTTAATAGCACTACATATTTTAATCGTAACAGGAAAAATAGAATCCCTTCAGATTTGTTTGCATTTTCCTTCTAGTACAATGGAAAAAATACTAAAATATCATAATTATTATGATGTCAATAGGTATTTTTTCTCATGGATGTAATATACAACCATTGTTCAAAATGTTCGATGATGATGATGTTCGAAAAGTGTTGTCAAACTCAAAAAACTCAAACTCAGTGGCGCAACAGCCTATGAGGGCCAGGGCCCACTGTGCCCCTCCCAGTATACATGACCATTGGGCGTTGAGGTGTATGAGCAGATTTCCCGATCAAGGGGTCAGTCTGAAGCGAGAGGAAAGTGTTGTCACATCTGCAAATAAGAGGAAAGTGTTTTAAAGCAATCACCGCCCAATGTTATGTATATTTGACAACGTGTGTGTGTACCCAAGGCATTGAAACTACGTGAAAGGTCGTCTTTTGGGATCAACTTCAATTCGACTGTCACGTTTTGTTAAATATTCTCAATCGTCAAAAATTTTTGTCCACCTAACAAAACCGTCAATACCACTCGTACACGCACTTCAAAGATACAGTATCTTGTCCATACACAGCTAAAAGCACTTAATGGCAATCTTTTGTTGAATTTCCGAACTTACAACAGAATCGTGTACTGGCACCTTGATCCACGTTGTTGTTTACAAAACCATTGACTGCACAAATACCTTACGCGCAGCAAAACAAGGTGTCTGAACAAAGCACTATATCAACTTTTACCAGCGTACGAAGGTCATCACTGAACCTTTTGAACAGATGTTGTATATGCACATGACGTTATAATCAAAATTTCTTTTATTAAACAACTAAAAACTAAACTGCAAAATAATTTTGAATTTATAAGCAAACAGAAATAGATAAATGAACTATTAAGCAGTTTGCAACTCATAAATAAAACGGGAAACTAATAAATTAAACGTCAAAGAAATAAAAAAAGAAAAATGTCATTTTATTTCTTGCTTGGAATTAGCTTCTATACAAACGTCTTCTTATTCATACATTCTTATTTTTCCCTTTATCATTTTTATAACTTTTAACATTTTACTTATTTATCACACTTACTTTAATATCATAAAATTGACGTCCAGGGAATTGGTACAATACAATCAACCAATCCCCCAACAGAATTGAGGTCAAAGGGGCCAATGTAAAGATGGGTGTGATATAGCATGTGATGGAGTTATTAATCATACTTGTAACTCACATATTTTTAACAACTATAAATATTAGAAGATAAGTGCGTCGGGCTAAAGGAATAGATTTATGTTCTTCATTTTATCTAACCCGATAAGATTATCGGCAGTATTCCATTAGAAACGCCAATTTTAAAAGAAATTTGATGAATCTTAAATATATAAATTTTGTATGTATCATATTTAAACGAGAAGATCTTGGCCCACCTAGAGGTGTTGTGACAATAGAAGAAAATAATAAAATATCTTGCCCTCTATGGGATATCGAAGCCAGAATATAATATTGATGCTGGAGCATTTTTATATCTGAAAAAAACATTCCAAATTCGGGTCTTATTCTTTAAAGCGAAAACAGTATTAATGTTAAACGTGATTAACAAGATAATAATTTAAAGTTATTTAATTCTGTTTAAAAAAATACATTTTCGAAGGATAAATTCCACGTATTTTTTAGATGTATGCATTACTAACTTTGTTACCAGGGACGTCTTAAGGCAGAGGCCAGCTCGGCCCGGGCCCAGGGCCTCAGCCACAATTGAGGCCCCGTCTCGTTCTTGACTAAGCCTTAATAAGATCATGATATTAATAATTTCAAATGTCAAATGTTATTTCCGGTTGTATTCTCCTAAAAACAAAGGATTTCGGACAATATGGCAATTGGCTATATTGAATGACCCTTGTCCATCCATAGACCTAGGACACCATCATTATTCATTCAGTCAAAAGGCGGCAGTCGGTTGAGTCGGTTTGTGCGATTGTAAGTCATGCGCATTTATTTGTTTTAGGTTATTGTTTGTACGAGTGTTTGACAACGTATGATATGCACTGTCTATTTTTAAGGGTCATAGGGGGGGCCTACCTTTTTTGGGTGGCCTAGGGCCTACTTTTGCACAGGGGCCCAAGGCCTCAAGAATTCTTAAGGCGTCCCTGTTTGTTACAATAATAGTTAATAAAACAAAACGTAAAAATATGTAATATTAGAGATAAAAAAAATCCTTAGTTTATGGAATTAGATAATTTTCCTGCTAAAATTCAGTGCTGCTCTCTTTAGAGGGTTCTAAATATCGTTTTTATCGTTTGGGAAATTGTGATTTTGGGACATTCTTTTATATAAAAAGTATAATTTGTGTGTGCGTGTTTTTTATTATGTAGAATTTATTATTAGAAGAAATATAAATTATATGTACTTGTATATTTAAACAAATTCCTCCATTCATTTTATACTTTATCTAAAAAAATTGTTAAATGTAAATAGTTATACGTCTTTTAAACTTGTCAGTGGGTGAAAAATTTCACTTGAAAGAGATACTCAAGACTGCGCATTACAAAAGACAAGAATATTAATTACTCGAAGAATTACATAAATATTATGTTATTCCTAAACAGTTTGAAAGGAATTTTGATCGCATAGATTTTTCTTTCTATCATACTTCATTTTTACTCCTGTCTCCATTCAAGCATTTAATTGATTTACTCTTTTCTCATTTACGTGTGACTAATTACACAGAAGTTAGATAACTAAAAAAAATGACCGGGTTAGTGGGTTTCGCAGTGGCAGTCCTGTATTACAGTTTTAAATTGAAAAGATTCATCAATTTAGGGCCCCTCTCATGATCACTTTGTCAAATCCGGTATCAACTAATTACCGAAAAAAATCTCAAGTAAAATTGAACAACTCTTTGCATAGCTGTTGTAATTGCAAAAAGTTATTTTTACGGTCGTTTGATTTTCATTATGGATTGTGAGTAAAATAATGACTACAAGGTTAAAAGAACGAATCGTGCCTACAAGGCATTTTATAACCAAAAACATAATTGCGTTTTCTGAGAGTTGTCACATATCTTAGATAGTCTAGAAGAAAAATATAGACAAATATCGTGAATCTTGATATCAGTCTGATTGATGAAGGCAGATACGCAATTTGTCCTATTTTTTTTAAAAAGCTCCCATGAAATTGAATCAATCAGTTTATCTTTTGTTACTCAACCTATTGAACGTTCCTTTGTAAGTTTCTTTGCTTAAACAAACTTTTTTTTTTTTTACATTTTTAAACTGATTTCATTTTTTGTGATCTGATTAAAAACAAGTAATATAAAAAAAATTTAAAGTAAATTCCTCCTTTGTTAGAAAAATGTACTGGCGCCATCTTTTGCAGCTAGTTGTAACTCGTGAGAAATTACGCAGAATAAATTTAAAATTAAAAAATAAATTTAATTAATGAATTAATATTTGAAAAAACTGTATTAACATCAAGTGCCTTCCACTACAAGTTCTTAAAAATGTATTTGATCTTGAATGGATGAATGGAAAAAAGCATATTTTTAATGGATTGAAAGTTTTAACAAGATATATATATATATATAGGGAGAGAGTGAACTAATAGTAGAGAGAAATTGAAATATATAATCAGACCTAAGAAATCCAAGAATTTGTAAAAATATATCATTATAAAGTAGGGTCTCTATACAAGAGTTTTAAATGTAGAATTAAGTATTTTAATTTTATTTCCTTTAATTTTTGTTATTAGTTTTAAGAATATTCAGATTTATTAGTTTCATAAATTAGTTATTTTTATACTTTCAATTGTATTATATAAAGTGGACTTTTAAAATTTTATTAGTGTTTGTTTTATTAAATTTCGATTTACTTTTGCTTTATATTACATACTTTTATATCGTTAAATATAATTTCATGAATGCATTTGCTACAGAGCTATAATCCACTTAGCTTATTTGTATTCAAACAACGCTTCACCGCTCGTATACCGGCAGTTTTGCATCGTCAGTTAAACCATTATTTCATAACGCATCTAAAATTATATGGTTCACTATCCCATGAATATTAAACATCAATTTCATGAATAAGAGTATGTATGGGGTTATGAATTGACTTACAAAATGTTATTTGCTTAAATTTCGTGGATAATTTTCTGAACTTTTAATGAAAAGCTTTTCCTGATTCGCATACAAATAAATAATTTCTATTTCTCTTCATTATAAAAGCTTATAATCCCCATCAGTTTTAAAATGTTAAAACTTTTGATACATTTTATAAATATAACCTTGCTTTTTCAAACACATTTAAAAATAATTTACCTTACAATTATGTCTTTCATTGTATTACTAATTTTAAATTTGAAATAAGATTTTTTTCTTCCAATACAGTATTACATTATTGTTATTGTTGTTTCAGTGAAATATAATATCTACTTGTAAACACATAAATTTTTCTTGTGATTGGCTTCTGTTTGAAGCAGTAAGTATATTCTTGGGCATTGTGCCATTAAACAACACAGTTAAAACAATGTAAGTTTTTTGTTTATTGTGTGAACATTTAAATAATTCGACAAAGAATCTAAGAACACTTTTTTTAAAAAAAAAAGTTCAAGTATATATGAGAGAATACAATAAAAAGTAATTTGCAAACTTTAATTATTTTATTAATACTCATAAATCTTGTGTTTTCTTATTCCTTTCATTTCTTTTTGAAAAACTTTTAGTAATTATTTACTCGAAGGTATTATGATGTATCATTAATATTCATAGTTCCTTAAAATCAGAGAAATGGGTATATAAGAAACATACTGTGAATTTCAGTTAGTACACATAATTATAAGAAAAATAACGTTGAACTTATCCTTTATTTTTCAAATATTGAAATAATTTGTATGCAATTTGGGCTTACAATTTTAAATTCTTCTTTCATTTGAATAAATGAAAGTAAGCAAAGAGATAAAATAATCTTGATACATGGTTGCTGCTTCCATTTGAGATACATCTTTCTTCTGTCCTAAAATAAACAAAGACAAGTTATGTTTTTCATGTTGATTAAAATAAAATAACAAAAAATTAACATTAAATTTTTATTAAATATAACATTATTCTGCTATTTTATTAAAATTCTATGAGATAGTATAAGATTTCAATATATATATATATATATATGAGTGTGTGTTTGTGTAATAACTTAACCCTTAATATTTACTTAAAATTCTAAGAAGTAAATGTCATTTAATTTCTCATTACAGGATTAAAACCTATTTTTTGCCAGATTTATTCGCGATTCCTCGTTAAAAGAATTAGACCTTGAGCTTTTCGACAGATTTATTCGCAATTCTCAGTAAAAGAATATCTTATTAGCTTATACGTGCCTTACTGATTGGTTGAAACTCCCCTAAAACAGTTAAGATTTCCCTTCACTTGAACATATTATTGTATTTTTTTCTATTACATCTTTCCCTGCATTCCCTTATTTTGAATTTTGAATATAGAAAGGGACAAATCTGTCCCTTGTTCCCTGGCATTTGAGCAGAGAGGATGTTGAATGTTTCCCTTTCTTGATGTAAAAATTATCTAAATTAGGGATGATTTGATATATATTACCAGAATTTTCAATTTTGCTACGACTACAAAATCCAAATTCATAAGATGAATACATCTTTATATTATATAATATAATTTTCTTACATGTTTATGTACTTTGTAAAAATACATAAAAAAATGTGACATCATAACACTGAATGATTATCATAAAGCTTTAAAAAAAATAACTACACTAAACACTAAATATCATGCTTATGTTATAATTGCATTGATTTCTAAATAACATGCAGAAAATGTAGCTTATCCTACATTTCTGCAATGTTGTAGAAGTATTACTGTGTGGGGGCTGTCTTCGGTTAACGTTAAAAAATAGGACCCGAATTTGGTATCTTTTTTAAGATATAAAAGAATTGAAAAATTAATATTATATTCAAACTTCGCTATCCTTTAGAGAGCAGCATATTTCATCATATTTCACATTTTTAACCGAGTTCATCCACTTTTTCTGGTAAAATTGTGTTTCGCGTTTTTTCTCTTATACCATTACGCTAAATAAGCTATCCCTTAATGTGTTAAAATGTAAAAAAAAAGAAAGTGTTTATAGTAAATTTTGAAATTTTATAAACACTATATTGCTAACAGATGTATAATATTGCAAATTTTCATAAAAATTGAGATATTCTTCTGTCTGAAAATGTACTCCATGTTTAATTCAGGCTCTAGTGCTTTCGCCAAAGACAGATTAATGGATCAGTTATACGTGTTTGTGTAATTTCTTTTTAAGGAAACAATTCAGATATCCTACTGAGAGCAATAATTTGATCTTATTTCTATACAGTTGAGATCATTAATCTAATCTTACAAGAGTCTGTTCTTACATTTTTTGTTATCAAATTGTTTATCCTAAAAGTTTCTTTTCAGAATATCCTCGTATAAATCAGAAAATATTAGGTAAAGTAAATTGTTAGCGATAGTCGAGAGGAAGGGTCCATTTTAATTAATGTTTTGGTGTTAAACTGTTATATTTTATGTAATTTTTTGCAGTAATTATTTTGAAAAATGTCCCTTATTTTGTTTTGAAATGCTCTATTGAAGATTTTGATATCTAGCAACGAATCATAGCTCCTCAAACACAGTATAAACTTTTTTTTTAAATTACCATTTAAGTGTTGAAAAACTATTTTTATCAACTATAACAAAATAGTTTTACAAGAATAACAATTACGAAATAAGTTAATTTGTATCACTATGATCTTATTGTTAGAATCAAATACTTATAAATCCAACTACAGTAAAGTCTCTTAAGAAAAGAAACAGAAGGGATCTTTTTAAAACATTTAAAGTATAGTAATTTATGAAATAAAATCAATAAATTAACTTAAAAGTATTGTACAAAATTAATAACAAATGAAAAAACTTTAAATCAGTTATAATTTTTGAAAGTGGAAAGTATAAAAAATTAAACACGAATTGCACAATGTTTCTGTATTTTTAAAAATCGAAATCGAATACTATAACATAAATGAAGAGGTAAATGAAGTTTTTTTAGTCATTTGTCACTAAATGAAATCTTTTATTGTATTTTCATATTTGAAGAAGAATATTTATAAATGAATTTGATAAATGTTTAAGATAGGGTAATAAAAAAAAAGAGACAAATAGCCTAACAGCATTTATTTACTTTCAAACTCAAAATTTGTTCACAGGGGAAGGCGAATTTTATCAATTTCATTATTATATCTTCGATATCAATATAAGGGATCTACAAATAGTGTTTTTCTTTAATTGTATTCCACACATCCATAAATTTATGCATTTTAACTTCTATAGATCTAATAGTTATATATAGTTTGAAATTAAGAAACTTAACTCTTATTATATTTAATTGAGTCATCAATGAAATTAATTCTCTAAGTTTTGACTAAATGTAATAAAAGCCCCAAATTTACTAAATTAGAGATAAAAAGCCATATCGTTATTATTCAGGTACATAATAAAATACATTTTACATACACTAGATATCATTTTTTTTTTTAAATGTTAAGATACATTTATTGTGGATCTTATTTATCTGTGAGCAAATATTTAAGGTTAGAAATGATAATTTAAGCGTATAAAAGTATTTCTTAGTATTTGCATTTTAAGCTGCATGTTATTATTTAAGGTATAAGATGGATGGGATGATGTATGGATAAATTGCATGGATGTAAGATATACTGATTTCATTTAAAAAGAGCTACTTTAATGAATAAACATTTCTGAAATCATTAACAATAAATGAATTTTTAAAACACTGGCAATAACTAGTTTTATGTTTATCATAAAGAAAAAAATTCCACGTTTTTAAATATAATGAATCTCAGCTATATTTTCCAGGAATTTTATAAAAATGACTGATTTGATAAAGTAAAGGAATGCTTGTGAAATGTAGCAATTCAGTTTTATTTATAAAATGTATGTAATTAATGCATTTACTTTGTCAGAATTTGTAATTGAAAAGAAAAGAAAATTACAATCGGTTTTACAAAATTTAAATTTTAAAGTATATCCCTAATATGTGTAAGAATGATTATTAAGTCAGTATGAATAAATTCCTTTTATTTTGGAATGAATTTCTATTTACTCAAAACTTGTTTCAATTTCAAATAAATTTAAACAGAATTTAAAAAACAAAAGGTAAGATAAGCTTCTAAAATATGAATTTGTTTTTGGAATACCATATATTCATCAAATTTCAGTGTTTAAAGGGTTTTAATTCTAATAAAAAATACGTAAGGTATTTTATTTACTTTTTTACTAATACATTAATATTGAATAATTATTTTCGATCCATTTCGGAAATAATAACAATAATGAGTAGCTCATGATAAAATTATGTCAAAACTGAGATTAATACTTTGCAAAAATTGTCGTAAAATACCGCAAAATGTGTCGAAGTATTCAACCGAGTTTAATATAACATTTCATTTTAACACAGTGTATGAAATTGATAAGTGATAAAACAAAACAATTTTTCGAATTTTAAAAACAAAAAGCATTTTAAAACAGGCAAATTTATGTTTCAGACCGTGGGTAAAAGAGAAAATAAGCCTTTTTGTGCGACAAATTTAACTACTGCAAAAATTTTTAAACCTTAAGAAAATTCAATAACATTTTTTTTAAAAATATTAGTATTAGAATGCGTATGTAAAATATGGTAAAGGATCTAAAATTGCTATATAATATAAATTTTAGAATGAGAAAGGAAAAATGAAAATAATGAAAAAAATTCCCATTCATGTTTAAAACTTTAAATTTGAAATATATTTGGAATCTTCCAACATTTAAGTTTGTCCTCAGAAATATAGTTTTTGATAATGGAAGACTGATTTATATATTACTATATTTGATGTTCAAAAGACAATTTTATCAAAATCATTGAGTAGATTTATAAAATTTTGAATAAATTCTAAATAATTATTCATAAATTTTATTTATGATAATCACGAGAAAAATTCCAAATAATTAATAATAAATTTTACTTATGATAATTATGTGACAAATTTTAAGTGATTATTAATAAATATCTTCCAATGATAATTATATGACATTTTCTACTTGCTCATTTGTGAAAAAAAGTTTTTATATACACTTGCAAAGGAATGTATAATTGTATGGATAATAATTATATACGCAAAAAGAAAAGTTCTTAAGAATATTAGAATTTGATTATAAAGAGCTGATTCACACACACACAAGAATGAGTAATTCTTAATAATGTGTAAATTCTTGAACATGACCATAAGATCACTTAATCTTGATCAAAAGTTTATGGTTATAGTAAGAAACATAAAATACGAGAAAGAATGAATGAATATTGATTCTATATGTGTGATTAATGAAAAATTATTTCACATATAATACAAAATGCTAGAATATTATTGAGAGGATTTTATACGGGAATATAATGCACCTGTCTTGTATTAACTAAATAGATTTTGTCATTAAGCATACGTTCTAAAAACTTAACAATATGAATCCGATGCTTTAATAAAAGAAATAATAACAAAATACACGTCTTTGAATTATACCTTCGTATTTTTTTAGGGGAGGGGTTAATATTTGTAGTTTCAAAGAGAAAATACAGAATTTTATCACACAATATTTTGTAGTTCAGTTTAGAAATGACTCAAGTTTTAAGAGCTACAATTTCAATTGCTGAAAGAAGCAAACTTTTCTCAAATCAAGGTGTTCCTTAAAATCATTAAAGAGAAAAATTAATGTCAATTATAATTTCAATTTGTGTACAAATTGATGTATTCATGCCTAGAAAATTAGAATACTGCATTATTTAAGCCAATCCACTGAAAATAAGTATAAAATTCATTGTTTATTTGGAAATATTCTTTCCTATTAGTTTAATTGTTTAACAGATTACTGATTGTTTACACGTGCAAATTTTAAGCCATCTTTTTTTTTTTTAATCAGGGTTTATTTTCAATTTTTTCTTGCACTATAATGTAGAAAAACCGGAAAGGTTAAAATTCTATAAAGCAAGTTTAACCCTACTTCACTACCCTAAGTCGGTGACAGCTTTAGAAAACATAATAGTTCTTCATTTTGGTCAATATTGACTTTTCTTCATATATTCGGGCGCGCCGCGGCGGTGGCGTGGGGTGCGGGGGGGGGGATGGGGGCTAACCCTGTTTTATAAGATATTTAAATTGACCCTCATTTTTTTTTATTTGTTACCTTCATACTCTTTTATTTCAAATTTCGTTCCTATAAAAATAATCCTATTTCATCCGTATAATGTACCTTTATAAAATATGTAACAATATTGGCTGCTTTATTGTTGTAAATAATTTTGAATTGTGTTGCATGTATGACGAATATTTTCACTCAATTTAGACAATATATTTAGATTGTCTAATGTGACTTTTTAAAATCATTTATAATATTTTAAATGTGTTTGTATTGTTATAAATGTTAAGTATAATAATCCTTTCTTCTCATTATGTCATATTAATTATATGAGTTTATAATAATACTTTTAATAATAATATGAGTTTTTTAACATTGAAATGATAAAGTGGTTGCAAAGTTGTTTAAGCATTAGCTTTCCTGAATAAAAATATTAGTTTTTTACATATTTAAAAGTGAACGATGATATTTCCTTCTAAATTTAAAATCTTTATGACACTTTTTGTGAAAGAATTATTAATTACATATAATACATAGTTTTATTTCGTCTTTTTTTAGAAAAAATGAATAAATTAGGCATAAGATAGCAAAAAATTATTGTTGATTTCCTTTTCAAATTATTTTATTTTATTAAAATTATTTTCCTATTTGTGTTGAATTTGTGACATATAGAACATTAATATAAAAACCTTAGTTTTCAGTTGGAATATTAATTAAAAGGCTATACAATGATTATATATATAAATTTTAGTTTTCTCATTATTAAATTAATTTTATATGTATGAAAAATCAATCAATAGGTCAAAAAATAGATCACTAAATCAATCTTATAAATTTTATATTTAAAGAAATCAAACTGCTTTTCTGTATGATTATTATAATGTATTTAACTTCTTGAATTAAAATCAAACGTGATTTCTTTAAGTAATCAAATAATTCTAAAATTTTTATAATTTGAATTAAATGTAAAGCGAATAAATGTAGAAATTTAGAAGTATTGTTCATCATACAGTCTCTTTTTCTTAAAATTAATGAATCAATTTGGTTTTTTGTTAATTATCTTACAACAATGTTTTGATACATTTATAGTGATTGAAAATAATTAACTATAATGTAATGTATATTGTTCAATTAAAATTTAAATTATTCAAAGTTAAATTTAAAATATGATTTAGAATTATATTTTCATACTTCTGAATACATTTCTACATTGAAATACACTAAAAAATTTAAGCTGATATTATACTCTATACTATTAATATTAATAATAATTAAGACTGTTATATATTTTTGATACAAAGAACATTTAAAGCGAATTTGTAAATATTTGGAAGCTTCAAAATATGACTGATCAGTTCAATGGATTATGTTAAATGCTCTTTTAAAGGATATAGGGACGTATAAGATAATTATAAATTCAAAACTTGCGCTTGTGTGGTCTTAAATTAACTCATTTTCAGAGTAACTTAAGGGAATAAAATGTTGACATTAAATTCAAACTTCAAATATATAGAAATTAAGCTACCATTTATAATTTACTCGTTCTTCTTGTAATATAAATTCAGTTTAATACAAAATTAAGAAAACATGCCTAATATTTTCTAATAATTTATTTCATAATTGTATAATTTGGGAAAGAAGTCACAGAAACAATTGAAATTTTCCCGTTTATTTTTAACTACATAATTTTACTATCACAATTTAAATGTTAAAAGATCTTGAATTTCATAAATACCTAATTCAAAATAATAAATCTACGTTGTATTTCTTACTAAATAAATAAAGCAAATTTCTCTTAGAGTGAATAATTTTATAGACTTTGATTTTAATATTAAAATTATTTTAATATTAAAATTATTAGTAAACTGTTTTTATATTCTCATCACAGTGTCATCATTTGAATTTTGAGGTACAGTCATTAAAATATTTATGTTTTAAGAAAATTGAATGTTTAAATTTATTCTCAGTCATTCAGCTTTTTTGATAGGCCACAAGAAAAATGTTTGAACTCTATTTGTGAATAGCCCCTCATATTTTTGGGAGAAATAAAGCGTACGCTAAGAAAAAAGAATCTTCTATTTCCTACGTTGGCTAAAAGAAGTGAAAATTCTGTTAGAGAGCTATCTTGTCAATCAGGTTTATCGAATGTGTGATCCATTCACTGGGATACATGATTGATGCTTTGTTCTGCTCCCCCTCCATTTTTTGCTTCCTTTTTATTTTTATCATTTATTTATTTATTTTTTATATATTTTTATTCATCTCAACTTTAAAAACTGCAGTTTCTTTATCCTTAACTTAATAGAATCTAAAGATTTATTTATATAAATAACTTTTTTTTATTGGCCACTAGATATTTTTTCCTTAGCATCTTGGTTTGTTTCCTTCGAGTGATGTATTTATTTATTTTCCTCGTCATATAATAAATAGATCTAAAATCTGGAGCTGAAATTTTTTGAACAAAATGGGACAAAAAAAAAAAATGACAAATACTTTTGAGGTGTCGAGTGACTAAAAAGTATGGATATCATTCTTTCTTTTCTTCTTTTTTTTAATGTTTTTTATCCATAAACTCTGTCTATTATAATTTATAATATTTTAAAGCACAACTAGAGCATGTTTAATGTGGATTCTGTTCTTTCAATTTTTATCTTTTAAAGTTAGTATATAATTTGTATAAGTATTAAAATTTAAAAAAAAAAAACCCTTTATGATTGAAGTTTACTAGCCTTGCGAGACTCATCGCGTTTACAATCGAATATTAGCAAGTATGATGCATTTAAATCTTATTTAGGACTTTTACTTCAAGTACTCAGCTAACACTCACTGAACAAAAAATAACGTTATTATTTCTAATTAATTAATATTTTCCACCAGTAGAATTGCTTCAATACTTAGAGAAGTAGCTTAGGCAAAAAATTGGCTTTGGCACCCCTTAATTCGAACATTAACTAACTCGTTCAAAATTAAATGAATTGTAATTTAAAATTTTTAAAGTATGCCTTATCCGGAATATTATTAATAAAAGCATTTTTTTTTTCAAAAAAAAAAAAAAAAAATTAGCTCCGAAAGATATGTTTTATTTCACTATTTGCTGCTTACATATTTCTGGCAATATTATTCGAGGAAGAAATAGTATTTCCTTGAAGGATACAATTCCAAAAGGCACGACTGCAAATCAGTTTTATAAGTAAGCTCGTATATTCACTCTTACCTTAAACATTAAGCAAAACCCCCACTTTTTAATCTTGTATCTTGCATTTAGAAAATGCTTAAGTCTTGGCTTTGCTCAATAAAAACGTACGTTGAGCGGTATTTGGAACGTCTTTTTCCTTTGATTATGAACTAGTAATGTCTTTTTATACTGATTATCTTAAAACTCAACATTTTTTTCCGAAATTTGATTTCCTGCTGAAATTCGCTTAACAATCCTTAATTAAAAGAAATAAACAGCTAATGTGTGACGGAAAGAAAAGAAATAAAAGAAATTGCTTTGTAGAAAGTAATTGTTTTAATATAAATATATATAAAAAGAAACCAATCACCATAAAAGTAAAACTGATAAAGAAAAACATCGGATTTAAAGTTTATTCACACTTTATTGAGATTTTGCCATCCAGTATTCAGATAGGGGATAAAACAATGCAATTGCTCCTCGTAGATAAAATTCGATTGCTTCTCTGTCTCTAAAGGTAGAAATAAAGTGGAAAAGCGACCAAAGTGCTCGGAGGAAATAAATGGACCATGCCTCAGGAACTGTGACAAATGCAAAACGGTTAAACAAAAGGGACGGAAAGAGGCAAAAAAACGAGCCACGCGCAACAGCAACGGAGAAGTGACTTGTTTCCTGCCCCCCTCTGGGTCGAGAGGAATCTCCCCCTGTAACAGGGGTCGGTACTTTTTCCTGATTGGATGTCATTCGTCAGTCGGAATCGATTCTCACTGGAACACAGTTCCCCTCATTGATTTCTTTTTGGGGGAGGATTTCTCCCTCTGCACCACTGGAGGGGAAATATTACAAGAGTGCTTTTGTTCAACACCTTCTCCACGCTGTTTTTACTCTAGGGTACAGTCTAATTAAGTGATACACCTGGAGTGGGGGAACACAAGCGCCTCTTTATATGTGTAAAAACCGTGTTGGACATCACCGAAGTCATAAAAAATTGAGAATAGCTCTCAGCAGTAGGGAATAAGGACACGCTATCGGTAACAGGGATCGATTTAATCTATTTTCCGATAAAAATGTATAGAGGCTATAATATCCGAATATTTCTGATGTGGATTTATATGAATTTCTCTCTAGTTGTGCAATTCTTGACATAATATCTCTAAAAATTTTAAAATTATGGGTTTTATTTTTGAACGGTGGGACAGTGGTGCACATAAGGAGAGGACACGTGTACTGGGCTCCATAGCCCTTGATTTTTTTTATCGAGTGATTATAATCCTATGTATATAGTCCTATGTAAAATATAATTAAATATTCCTTATTAGTAATTTATTTTATTAACTAATACTAGTTATTTATTCGATGATTTATTTTTTACTGTCTTTTTCCCCGGATAATCGACAAAAACAAAAGAATAAAGATTATGTTTGGCGGCGTATGATACGAGAATCCTTGAAAAGCTCTTGTGTTATTAACTATGTAAAAGATCAAACTCTTTTTTCAAAATTTAGTTGATTTTATAGTTCGTAGAAGTACTCACTCTTATTTTTTATTTATTTGAGCTAGTTAAAACTATAAATTATATAATGATGAGATACTATGCCTATTGTGAAATTATGTTCGTGCCAATTTCAACTGACGATGAAAAGATTAATGAAATGCATTGCAATTAAATTTTAACCTTGTTGCTGTTTAAAAAGAAACTGGTTTATAATTAAGGTTTAAACATAAAATCAAGGGCGTAGCTATCGCCATATCAGCCGTATCAATGAACGGGACCCCCAAGCTATAGGAACCCCAACATGTGTAACTACTGGCCCACTAACAGGGCTCACATATTTAAAAAAGGGCCCCGAAGGAATTTTGATACGCCCACTCAGAACTAGCTACACCAGTGCATAAAATGCTTTCATTTGTTGGTATTTGATGAAAGTATCACTTCGTATTTAATAATTATTTTTAAGTAATGTACACAAAAAAGTCGTATTATGTTAAATATTTAGAAAAAATTAAGTATTTCCATTAAATATCTTACAATACTTGTTGTTTATTCTTAAATATCTTGGCTTCAAAATTCTGGATTATCTCAAATATTCATGCATCTTCATTTTTTTCTATATTATTTAATCTGCTAACCAAGCTAAATCATATTTCTATGGAAAAAAAATATATTTTTGCTATTCAGTTTTGAGACAGCAGGTGATAATATTATGAGTTAATCTTACAAATATTAATTTACAATATTCAGCAGCAATATGAATGTAGCGCATTAAAATTTTAAATAAAAAGAATGTTCTCTTTTCTTTTAACTCATCAAACATTTTTTTTTTAAATTTTCAAGATTAAAATACATTTTAATATTATTAACTGCTATTAAACTTCCAGAATTTAAATACATAAACAAGTATAATATATATATAAAAAAATTAAGTCAGTTCCTACTTATATCAACAAAGAAAAAATTTATTTCAGCTACTTTTTATTAAATAGTTACAATTAATATAAATATGTATATACAGAGGGCAGAATCACAGCATTAAGTGGTAATTAATTTTTGTTAACTATCATTAAAGTATCGCATTGTCATCCAAAACAATTATGTATTTAAAATTTCAGTTCAACTGAATGCTTTAAAACGTGAGAAAAAAAAATCTTTGTTTTGTTCCAAAAAGTTTTGACCCAAGTCGCTAAAAATGAAACCAACGTGTCTGTATCTGTAATTCTTTAAATATATAATTAGTTTCATTCAATTAATTTTAATTGATTCTAATTAAATTATCGTATTTTTACCCAAAACAATAGTGCATAGAAAATTTCAGCTCAAACGAGCGCTTTAAAATGTGAAAAAAAAACCCTTTTCAAGTTTTGACACAAGTCGCCAAAAACGACGCTAACGTGGCTGTATTTGTAATTCTTTGAATAATTAGTTTTAATCAACTAATTTTTATTAATTATAATTAAATTACTGTATTGTCATCCAAAATAATCATGTATATAAAATTTCAGCTCAATCGAGCGTTTTAAAATGTATTTTATTAACGACTGAATATTCCACCGAGATAAATAAATATATAGAGTGAGAGCTAATTGTAGCAATTGAAAAAAAGAACTGTTAAAACGAATTTAATTTCTTCTCTAAATTTGCGTCTCTCTTTCATCAACTAATGCCGAAACTTTCTCTAAAAAATAACTCTCTCTACCATCCCTCCTTTCTCGCTCTATATTCTGCTCCTTCAGCTCTTCCTCGTATCAGATCACGTCTTTGTCCGGACCGAAAGAAACATTTAATATATTGGTCACGGCAAGGCCTATAAAGTGCGGAAAAGATTTACGCATTATTCACGCTCTTTACTACAGGTCGGGGGTAACTTCTAAAAGCTTAATTTATAGCTCTTTCGTTCCTGCACTGTCTCCGGAGAGCAGAGAGGAGCCTCCGTGGGCAAGGTTCAGAAGAGGGCGTGCGCTATTGAAAAATTGATTCGATGACGGGATCTCGATTTGTTTAAAACCATTCAGGGTTGTCTTTCTGGAAATAAATACGGAAGTGAATGGGATTAATGGGTCAGCTTTAATTATTGATTGGTTGATATTTATTATAAGAGAGTCGTACCAATTTTTCATCGAAGGGATGAACGAAGTTGGATTTTTGACGTTAGATTTCGTTTTAAACATTCATCGGTAGCTGGAATTCTTTTACTTTTTTATACTGTAGTATTTTTATTTAATTGTTTGTAGGATTAAAGAAAAAAAAGTAACGGTATTAAAAATAAACATTGTGTAGTCTACATTTATGTTATATTTTTAAGTTAGTGCTAAACACACACATATGTTAAAAAAAAATAAAGATTTTAATTCAAAAGTATAAATGTTTAGTTATAATATTAAAAATTCATTGTTAATGTTCTTCCGGTTTGGTGAATAGTCTGTTAATAAATTCTTCCGTAACTTAAAATTAAAAATAAAAATTCTTTAAATAATATTAATCATTAATATACTATATAGATTATATATTTAAAAAATATCTAAACTGTTATTATGCACACAATAAAAGACACATTTATTAATCAAATTATGCGCATATATATATATATATATATCTGTGGCACACACAAGGAAGGAGTTCCCGGGTTCTATGTACTATATAGAACGTAAAATTTTTTAAGTACTTAATTGTTATTAATAAACACCAGGCTGGGCAAGATTGACTCAGCCTTTCATCCCTTCAGTGGGTCGATAAAGGAGTACCAAGCTTGCTTGGGAACTTAACCCTGGGGATTTCGCGTCAGACTGACCACCTGATGGGAAAACATCTGCTCATGCACCTTAGGGTTCAAGGTCACGTATACTGAGCTGGACACAGCCCTCATGGGCTGTCGTGCCACTGAGTTAAGTTAATTGTTATTAATAATTAATTGTACTGATAAATGCCCTAGTTATTTATTCAATAATTTATTTTTACTATTTTTCCCCCCGACAATCAACAAAATCAAAAGAATATGTTTGGCAGCTTATTCGGGTATGATATGAGAATGGTGGACTTCCGACCCTGAACCCCCTCCCCCCTTGAAAATTTCCTGTGTGCGCCACTGATATATATATATGTGTGTGTATATATATATATATATGTCTACAATCAGTATTGAGAGGACAGTAGTATAATGAATGAAGTGATAATTATGTATTAATATACATCATATTTATACATATAACATACAAACAAGTGGATGCATTTAAAAAATGTAATATTTAAAACGAACAATTTGTGTTTCTGTGTAACGTTTATTTAGCACAAAGGGAAAAAAAGCGGAAATTCTCACTTTTCAATTGATGACTTATTTCTTTTACTTTTATTTTTTGTCAGGCCTCTCTTCTGTGGAAGTTTCTTCTGCTGAATCGTATCTCTTATTAAGCATTCAGTGCATCTGTTTTGTCAAGATGCATGTTGCATCCTTCTTGATAATTCTAAGGAACAATAAAATCATGCTTGAAAACTGTACACAAAAATACGACAAGAAAAGAAACACACAAACCATAACAAACTAACAAATCAAAACAAAACATGGCAAAATAAAAGTTCTATTCGCAAACACGACACTAGCGAATGAAATAACAGAAATTGCTAGGCGTAATAGAAAAGAGAACTCTCCGTGAAAGCTAAGCCCTTAACAAACTTGGATTTCATTAGCGGAATTCAATCCTGCATTCCACACATTCCAAATAAAAGCTTTGAGTTCGAGAGATAATGAACATTGATTCACAGGATTCCATTCGTACTTGTATGGGTCCGCTGTGTAGGGCGAGCTCTAGGTACGCCTGACATTCCCAGCTTCCTGAAGCGTTACATTTGCTCAAAGGGTCTAGATAGGCTTTTTTTTTTTTCATCCCCTACCTTAGATAAATTTCCTCCCCCCCCCCCCCCCGCCCCTCTTTCTCTCTCTCTCTCTCTTGGATTGGTTATTTTTCTTTCGTTAATTCTCCTTTCTGGAAGTACACGAAATCTCGGGAATATTTTCGGAGTAATTTCTCTTGACGTAATTTATAGGACAATGTGAGAAGACAATTTGGATGAAATTGTATTTTTTAACTGGATAAGTCGAATATAGATTAGTTTTTTATAAAGCCTCTCTCTTTTGGCACTTTTTTCATCTCTCCCTATATATATTTATTTATTTATATATATATCTTGTTTAAATTTTCCAATCGTTAATAAAATACTTTTTATTCATCCACTGAAGTTTAAATGCATTTTTTAAATTTGTCGTGGTTGACACTTGATGTTAATACAGTTTTCAAATATTAATTCATTAATTAAATTTTATTTTTAAATTTTAAATTCATTCTGCGTTATTTCTGACGAAGTAGGAATTGACTCTAAAAAATTTTTTTTTATATTACTTGTTTATTATGAAATGTTGTTTCTTGAAATATACTGAAAATAATATTGATAAATAAAATAACATAAGACATATAAAAACATAAAAATAAGCATAAGATAAATAAAATAACTTAAGACATGTAAAAACATAAAAATAAACATAAGATAAATAAAATAACATAAAAATATTGATGATAAATCCTCTCTCCCGCCCCCTCTTTTTCTTTCCCCCTCTCTCGGATTGGTTAATTTTTTTCGTTAACTCTCCCTTCTGGAAGTACTCGAAATCTCGGGAATATTTTCGGAGAATTTCTCTTGACGTAATTAATAAGACTAAGTGAGAAGACAATTTGGATGAAATTATACTTTTTAACAGAAGTCGAATATAGATTAGTCTTTTATATAAGGCCTTTTAGCACTTTTTTTAATTTTGAAATCTTGTTTCTTGAAATATACTAAAAATAGTGTTGGTAAATTAAATAACAACCAGTTTATTAAAGTGCAATGTATTAATTTTTTATCCTTACATAAATCCAAATAAATTAAGAATTAATTTTGTGTATTAAGGAAAATAAAAGGATAAGAAAATATATAAAAAATATAAAAGTATCAAAATATTTTTCATTCAGTTTAATGATGTAAAATAAATTTTACATAAAATAATTTTTACCCCAGCACTTAATGTCGCGTCTCAGTAATATGTTTCAGAAACTCTAGTAACTACATTGTCTCTAATCCGTATATTTTAACCTTTAATTTCTTAAATTAGAATTTTAGGAGAGTTTAAAATTCTTTGATCGTTTAAGCACTTATACAAGTCTTATTTATAAGTAGTTAAATCTCAAAAAAAAAAAAAAAAAAAAAAAAATAGAAAGAAAGGTAAAAAAAGCATAAGCTCTCAACTTATATTAACATTTTGGAGGAACAATTCTTGAAGTGTTTTTGGTTTAAATTCCAGTAATTAATTTTATTTCTACGTTAATTTTAAATGGCTGGTTTTTATTCAGTAAACAGATTCATTTAAATAAAATTAATTTTTATTGAAATAAGAAAAATATTTTTTAAAAATAAAACTACTCAATTAAATTCAAACTGTTTCCAACAGCATTTATATTTGAAATTTAATTTTATGATATTATTAATAAAATTATCCAAAAAGTCCATGTTACTTTTTTTATTTGCTTATTAAATAATTAATTCGAATTAAAAGATCTCTCTCTCTCTCTCTGTCTGTGAATTGTTTTCTTTTTTTTCCCCCAAGTATAATTTTCCTATTATTTTAACTATTTCACTTTAAATAATTGGTATCGAAAATTCCGTTAAAACCCGCTTAGCACGAGAAACCACGGCCGAAAGATAATCAAATCCAATGCGATTACTTCTTCCAGGTTAAAAAACCGCCAATTTTTTACGCTTATCTCCAGACCCGTTACATAGAGATTCAACCGTTCTACGGAAAAGGAGTGATCTATGTCGAGTTACCTGTTTTGGATAGGACATTAATGAAAATGGGAATCAATCTTAATATTACGTCATTACATTTTCCGAAGTGCCACAGACTGAAAAAAGATATAAATGAGAAAGATTTATCAAGTGCCATCAAATGATAAGCTGAAAAGCAAGAGACGTGTAATTTGGTTTGGAATGTCGGCTTACGGGTGTTCCGTGAAACCAACTGTCATCGAAATCTTCTGCGGCCTGAGATGCTTTCTCTGACATTCAAACAACAGGCTCCGAACTCAACATACAAATGGGAACAATCTCAGACTAAGATGGCGGGGCGAAACCGTCACGAGTGATTCATGATGCTATAGGTCCTTTACTTATAAGGGAAGCTTTTTCAATTTACTTTCTTCACTTCTAGGTCTAATTTTAATAATCTCGTGGAGAGTATGAATAATAATATTTTAATGTAGTCGCTTTGTATGGTATAACCATTTCTTGCTTCCTCTATAGTAAGGAATTAAAAAGTCTAAGCCATTTTCAAAGCTGCCAGGTCTATAGTTTTCAACGAAAAATACTTATTACACGTTTTTGTATCTCAAGATTTATCGTTGATGTTTACTGTTTGCTTTTGAAAATTTAATGTTTGCATTTGGGGGAGGGGGAGTTACTTTTTTATTCATTTTTTAAACATTTTATAGATTGTTTTGACTTAAAAATTATATTTAAGGGTTCACACTATTTGCTTAGTATGCTGCTTGTTTTTAATAGGAAATTCAGTTATTCTAATACAAAAAGGAGCAATTTGAAATATTTCTTCTTTCTTTTACTTCTTGTGTACTCTCTTCTGTTCTGTAGTTTAATGAAAATGGAAAGTATATCCTTCTAACGAAGTTCAGTTTTCATAGCACCAAGTAGATTTCTTCAACGAATTATAAAATCTATGAGTTGATTAAGTTACTCGTAAACTTTTATAAGTCTAAACAGAGAGATAGTCTTAAAAATACTGATCTCTGTAAACTGTCTCGTAGAAAAAAGGAGTAGAATTTGAATAAATGTCATTTTTCATCTAAAGCAGACAATTACTGTAGACACACACAAAAAAAAACGATGCGATAAATTTTAATGCATTGAAATTCGAATTAATTGTCATTAACTTAAGTTTATGTGGCTTGAAAAATATAATCCTCATTCGTAATTTTCGATTCTAAAAGATTCTATTAAAAAAAAACGCAGACTGAAATTCAAAGTATGTGATAAAGGCCTTTATCAGAAATTGCAATTCTAAGAGGTTGAACTTATTAGATCCTTTAATGCAAATTAATATTCTTCTATGCTTATGTCTAACATTTTCTAATGTTTAGTTTTACTTCTTTAGTATATAATTTGTTTTCTAAGTTTTGTTTTCCTTTGCGCATATATTTGAAAAATTTCATTGACATATATTAAGCAGTAAATCTGAGCTGAGGAAAAAACTTTTAACAAAATAAATAATTTTTCAAACAATCCATAAGATACCAATATCCTGTATTCAGGGAAGACTCTTTAAGGCCCTGGGCCCAGAAAAATCTTAAGTTGTTCTGAGGTCCTTGGCCCCTATGCAAAAGTAGGCCGTACCTGACAGCAGCAGCAGAAGTAGACAATATATAACATTCTTTGTCAAATACTCGTTCAAACGGTAATTTGAAACAAATAAATGTACACGACTAACAATCTCAAGCCGATGGCCGCATTTCGAGACTAAATGAGTTGAATGATTGTTTATGGCAGGGGTGTCCAACCCAAATGACCTTGCGGGCTACTTCGGAAAAACATTATAATCTCGCGGGCCGCACATAAAAATATATACCTTTATATCAGATTTGGAAACAAAAAAACATTTATTGGAGTGAAAATTTAAAACAAAACGAATTATTATTATTATTTTCATTATTTTTTTATGTATACAGACATAGATAATATAATAATGTTTATATAATATAATAATGCAATAATCAAATAATGTTTAAAATATTACAGTTGCCATTTTTTTTTGAAAATTACGGTGTTCCTATTGAATTGATCTTTTGTTACTCATTGTTGAATTTTGATAGTGCTGTCATTCGCAAGTGATTAAGTATACATAGCCCTTTATCTTTACCGTCCTGAATATATTTTTTTTAACTTTAAGAAACATCTCTGACTGCCTCTTGCATTTTGGGCACTCCAAACAGAAAAGGAGGAGGAGAAACGAAAGTCGCACATACAGAGAATCATAGTAAAGGATATGCATGATGCAATTCGAAATTTATTAAAAAGTAATTTACTATAGTAAAATCAAATGTAACTGTTTGATAAAATATAAATCTATTTTAATCTAAAGGACATTTCTATTATCAAAAAGGATTTATTTTAAAACCAGGACAGGGAACAGGCAAATACATTGTAGATATATATATATAAATTTCCCCTCAAATAAATTTCAAAATGAAAAAACTTTAAAAATCTGATATTTAAATTTTTTTTAAAAAGAGTCGGCGGGCCGCAACTTACGTACTGGCGGGTTGGACATTTCTGGTTTATGGTATTAGACCTAGGCTTAGACATGAGCAGCAGTCAGCACATATTAATATAATCTTACCACATTTGTCAATTGTCATGCAGTTTGAAAAAAAAAAAAAAATTCCATGTTTTTGAAATTCCCTGTTTCCCTCTGTCTGATTTTATCAAGACAGAGTCGAGAACAAAACGAGGCCCTCACCGACGGCGAGGCCTTGGGTCCAGGCCTAGTTTGCCCATGATTTAAGACGTCCCTGACTATATTATAAGGGTACCATATCTTCGTTACCAATGTCTTGCTGTTTAATAAATTAATACTGGCAGGTAATGAACTTGTTGAAAATAAAAGACTGTTAAATAATTATTTTTAAATAATTTTGTTAATTTCAAATATACGTTATTTTTGTCACACTTTATTACTTGATAGAAATAAATGTAATAATATTTCTCAAATGTGATTCCTATTTCCCAAACTTTGATAAGTTAGGCTAGAAGAAGCGGATAAATGGGAAAACATGCCGTGATAATTATAACATTTCTGTTACGTGATCTATAATTTTTTTAAACATATTTATATTACCACTGATATTTCTCTCTAAAAGATTCTTAAAAAGATAAGTGCATTGTAATTTTTATATAATCCCTTTAATTCCTTCTATGTCAATGTCGGCAGGTTCAAGAGTTGATGGAAAGAAAATAGGCTAGCCTAGGGCGGGGTGGGGAAAATTAGAAAAAAAATGAAAGAAAGAGAAGGAGGGAGAAAGGGGAAGGAAAAAAGAAAGAAAAAATTAGATGGGAGCTGTTAGAAGTGATGGGCGCAAAGAATACGAAGATAGATAGACTTAGAATGTAAAAGGAGGCTATAGAGAAATAATACTTTCCCACAAATTTTATTTTTCCAGCTTCAAAAAGAGACCTTTTATATATACCGTAATATGTATACAAGTATGTTAATATATACAAATACTTATGATAATTTATGTTATATTTATGCACGGTTATATATACAAAGGAATAATAATAGAGCAGAGATATTCAAAATGTTATTATTTCCCTCCCTCCCCCCTTTCTTTCTTTAGGTAAAACTATTTTTTAATTAAATGTATTGAATATCACACTAAACAACATTTTTTAGAACTAAATTTTTTTGTAGCATGATTATGTGAATTAATCTATCTTAAGAATTTTATATAAATTATAATAGAAATATATGAATATATTTCTGTCATAATATGTATATTATTTATTAATATATTTTATTTGTCACATAATTTTTATGTATATATTATACAAAATGAATATATATATATATATATTGTGACAAAATGCAGGGAAACATTTAGAAACTAAAATGAATGTATTAATTTTAATCTTTAAATGCTATTGTTTCAAATAAAAATTTAACTTCAGTAGAATCAAGCTGATAATGTAATAACTTTTATTAATTACCACAAAATTTTCTTTTGTAATATATCTTTTAACTATGAATTTAGATTATAGTACATTTTTTCCCTTCCTCTAATTTTTTTTTCTGGTTTATTAAGCTTATTTCTATTCAGCACATAAAATGTAATAGTAACTTTAAAAAAAAACATTGAAGTTCCTTACAAGATTTTTTTACCCGTTAAATTTAGATTTATCTAATGCACAAATCATACGTAAAAGATAACTGGCAATGTTTATTAATGCTATTAATGTTTATTTATGTTAATGAATTATGGAAATGTTTAAATAGAACCTTGATTTTTTTAAATTCATTATACAGTAAAATTACTTATTGAAATTAAATCATTTTTTCACACCAGTTTTATAATATTTATATTCTAAATACTAATACTTTTATTACTCTTTAATGATAATAATTTTTTTTTAAAAAAAATAATGTTTCGTTTTAAATGTATGCTATTCACCTAGAAATTAGCCACAAATTAATTTGTCTCTTTTCAACATAACCAAAAAGACACGAGTATGATCTCTCACAGTTCAAATTGATTGCTAAGCCCAAACTTGAAACAGAAAGAAGCATTTGCATAAAATCTCTTCGAAAATTCATGGAGCTTGCAGAGAAGACAGTATTCCAGTTTTTGTGCTCTACATCTACCCTGTAGATCCGAATTTGTGGCACAGTGCATAACAAATTCGGTTCTAGAGAGGTTCGTGTGGGGCACGCGATACCAGTGAATAAGAAGAAAAGAACATGGTTATGCATTGTTAAATAAATGATACCTTTACCAACAAGTGCACCTAAGAAGAGTATGTTCAAGACTGGGCCAAGGGAGTGTAGAAGATCCTTGTTTAAGCTGGACTCCTCGAATCTTCTGAATCTGTAATATTGCTGTCATTATGCAAATGCCATTCATTAGATTTAAAATACATGACAATATCTAACAATAATCTTCATCGACGTTTAATGAAAAAATAATACAGTTAGTGAAAACAATATTATAAAAAGACATTACTGAACACCAAAAGTTGACAGTGATTTAATAGTTACATAGAATGAAAAGGTAGTTAAATAGAAAAAAACAACATTGATATTTTAAAATTAAATAACCAATTCCTCCCCACCCATTTTATATATATTATTGTACTCAGAAATATATATTTGTAAATAAATGCATCACATCCATTCCACACTTTTTTTAGATTGAGAGATTTTTTCAGTTCAAATTTTTAGATGTTATCCATTTTTTAACTAAAATTGCATAACTAACAATAAAACCAGCCAGTAAATATTTCATGAATCAATGAATTATTTCGTTATATCTTCCGATTTTCTGAGAATATAATATAGTTTAATTATATGAATTGTTTTACTTTTAAACTTCATATTTTATATTCCATTGCTATTTTAATTACCAATATGCATATCAATTTACATTCTTATTTTCTCTCTCACCATCGCTTTATGATATTTATTTAACTGAAGATATTTTAATAATCACTCATGTAACATCTTAAATTAAATTTTAAGAAATATCAAATCATTTTTTACATTTTAATTGCCAGGAATGCATCAAAATGAGCACAAACAAAGCTCAGTTTAAATAAAAAATGCTGAGAAAAATTATATTTTTCTGTAGACCCATTCTAAAAACTAAAAATGACGTCATTTTAACTGAAAATGCTTTTACAGCATAAATTACACACAATGCCTGATTCTCACTCCATATAATTATTATTACCCTCAATTATATTATTTGAATAACATTCGTTGAATATTAATTTTTCGGTTTTAAAAATTACTTCTTATTCATGAAACGTATTTTTGTTCCAAAAATTCAAATTATTGTTGATGAAAATTTAAATACCGGAAACTTTTACGTCTCCACATTCTCGTAAAAGGTGGAAAAATATCCGGAGAAAAAACAAACAAAAGATCGAAAGAACGGTCTTGAAAAATCTCTGAAAGAATAAAAGCCTTGTTTATCCATGAAAAAAAAAATCGTAATAAATTTCTCTTTGGAAAAGAAAAGCGAAAACAAAACTGTTCCCAAAAGAAAAAACGTGTTTAGGTTTTCTAAATGGCCTTTCGGTTCTGGGTCGCAGATTGTATGAAGCGAGGGTGTTGGTATGATAGACTTTTCAAAGATAGGATGTCAAAGGTTCCCTCCCGTAGCATTTGTAATGGTGCCATCATACACTGTTCACCTTTATGGCCGCTAGATGGCGTGTGCTGTCGGCCAAATATCACCAATGGCCAGTTTTTCAAAAAAGAAAGAAGGGAAATGTTTTAGTTGTACTGAAAATACGAATAAGATATTTTTCGAGGAATATATATTTATATAAAGGTTTTATGTTTGTGGGGTTTGAGACATATTTCCACATTTCGGTTAAGGTTTTGTAGTTTGATGAATGCATTTTTTTTCTTGCGCGGCCCCCCCCCTCTTTCTTCCTTTCATTGCAGATATAAAATTTAATAGTGATGGTTCTTTTTCCTTTGAAGTATTTACTGAGATACACAGAGGAGATTTTCACATATTTTGTGATGGAATCTAAATCAAACTGATTTCGTTTAAAAATGTTCTTTTTTAGTTATAACTTTAGTTATTATAATGTAAATTTGTATTAGAAATTGAGGAAAATCCAGCCCTGTACAACACACAGAAAAAGATGTATGCGTAATAATGTATATTTTCGAGTTTCTTCCCTTAATTTTTTTAATCATGTGTTAAATTACGTATTTTTTAATTGTAATGGGTAGCAAAAATGAAATAAAAGAAGCATGGATGATAGTAGAATATAAGTTCATAATACTTTATTATACTCCTTTATACTTTACTATACATTCATAATACTTCACTCGATAATTACAGTAAGAATTACAGCAATACACATAATTGCATACCTTCGGATGTAAATTTATCTTTGAATTATTATTTAAAATTATTTCAATTATGTAAGTGTGTTTTATATGTATCCAATTACATCCATGAATGAACGATGATTTTAACTCAATTTCATTTTATAAGTTTTTTTTTTTATTTTTTTGAGGGTTACTTGCTATTAGCTTTCTTTTTCTTTTTCGCAAAGTATAATATTTCTCGAAAAGTACAAGAGTCAGAGGTCTCTTTAGAAATTTTTCTATTTTAATTTCCTTGCATACAATTAATAGTTACGTTAAAATTTTTTTTAAAGTCGAATCGAGATTTCAAACTGTAACTACTGCTTCTATTCAAGATTTTGTAAGACAGCATTTCAAGAAATTTTATTTCGAATCCCCAAATTTTTTTTGCCTTTTTTGTTTTTACTAGAAAACATATTCATTACAACAATCCTAAATAAGTATTTCCTTTGCAACTTTCCTATATTGATAAAATTTTCTGTTTTAAATTAATAATTGGTTTTAAAAACGCATTATTAGTACGTTTCTCTACTAAGTATATTTTTACAATAATAAAAGCGTTTATAGATAAAAATTGGGGTATTTTGATGCTCAATAAAGAGAAAGGGAATAATCTTTAAAATGATCAAACATTATTAATAAAATATGAATATTTATAAGGAAATTTCCTATTTCTATTATACTGTTAGATTTACACATACACGTTATATAGACAGATTATCTTAAACCATGTGTTATTGAGAGTATTGCCAGTATTTTAAATTAAACCCCATACAAATAATTCAATGCATTTCTAAATCTGAATCATGAGCGTCAATTGACATGTACGCATTTTTCCATAATTAGGTTTGTTTTTATTATTTTCTTGAAAATTCATAGATAAATGAACCTATAACAAAAATTATAAATTCTCCCCAGGACTTTTAGGTTTTCAAAGCTTCAAAATTTAAAGTTTTTTTTTAAAGATTTTTGTTTCATCCATGCTGAAAATCGAGAGAAATTCTAATGATAAATTTCCAAACATCTCAAATCTTTTTAAAATGTATTAATTCCTTCATTTTTCTCCAAAATTTTATTTAAAAATAATGTTACTTAGTATTCTGAATTCAGAAAATTGGTACTTTTTGTATTTTATCCCATTCTCTCTCTCTTTCAAAAACCAAAACAAAAAAAACTAGTGACTCTGATTAAATTATTTTTATCAGTAAGAACTAAATTTTTTAAATACTTTCATGCAAATTTTTGTGAAGAATAGCTATATATATAGCCTTAAAGGGAATATATACATATATAGTGGCCAAATAGCATCATTATACTGTTATTAAAACCGTAACCTACTTGGTATCTAAAAACAAGAGGAAAATTTGAACAATTTCCAATGAAAGATAAATGTCTGAGGCTAAGAATATAAAGAGAAAATACGATCCTGAAAAATCGTGGTTTTAAATATAAATAACATATGAAAAACATTTCTATGTTTCCTTTCTATCATATTTTTTGAGGAATCAAAAGCTGCATTTTTTAAGCAAGAGCTTACTTTGTCTTAGTCGATTTACCATTAAAAAATTCTGCTTACATCTTTATAGACATATTTTCGTAAATTCTTTCTTAGCTTTGTCTAATGAGATCTGTCCTTCATGTATGTGTTCAAGAAGTATTTTGAAGTTTCCTTTTTGATTAATCTTTTCTTGTCATATTTTTTAAAAATATATTTAGAGAAATTTTAACATGATGCCCGCTGAAACTAAAATTTGGTTTAAGAGAAAACTTATCGAATTATTAATCAATGGTCACGATTATATCATCTACAGATTCATGCTGTTAGATTTCTTCAGGAAGTGTTTAAAGTTCTCAAAATAAAATATAATCTTACATTTGTGTTATACCATCAGGGTCTATGCATAGCTCCTGAAATCGACATAGACTTGTAGAAAAGCCTCCCTCGATGATGGATGTCCTTTACTCCAAGTTACCGATTTCCGCGAAGGGTTACTATCGAAAAAACACCCAACCATCGCCAAATACTGAAAAATAAGACTTGCAAATAGTCGCCAAAGATTCAGCTTGAATACCCAAACAAAATCTTTACAAACGGTACATCTTATCTGTCCTGAAGATCTTGTATGCCTTCTAAAACAATATTAAATCTCGTTACGTATCCATGTATTATATAAACTTAATGGAATAAATATATATTAAGACTTTTTTATTAATGTTTAAAGGAATAAAAATTTTTATATGTTTTGTTTCATTTTTTAAAAATAACGGAATTTAGAATTTTAAAAAATATGAATTAAATCTTAATCAACAAGAAAAAAGTTTAACACATTAACCTATGTTTTTTTTTTTTAGTTGTTGTTGTTAAACTAGAAATGAAGTTTATATTTTTGTTGGAAAGTTAGAAACTTAAAGAAAATCCTTTTATTTACAGAAATCATGATGATCTGGGTTATTTTTGGCATGTTTTTACCATTTTTAAGATTTCCCAACATCAAGCAAAGAATTCGTATAAGTTAGAAGTTTCCACAGGTGGGTCACGAATATTTTGTTCGACTCTAACCTATTTTTATATATATATATCTTACCTGTACTGTATCGTGGAACTTAGAACTTGGTGTTACCAGAAAGAGTTAACTCTACACGTCTTGTTGGTGGTTGAAATATCAGTAAGAAACTAATAAGTACATACATAAAATTGCTTTCAGAATGGAATATTCACCTTGACTACGATAATATTTATCGTTGTGGTAAAATATACTTTATATTGTATCACAAAGACAAAAGACACTTTATATTTTATATATCTTTAATTTAATGTCTTTCCACCTCCGTGATATAGTTAATCACACAACCATTTCAAATCCCCCTTCGTGAGAAAAATATATCACAGCATAACATTCGACTCATTCATATTTGCATCCCCGAGATTTAGAAGCATTTTGTGATATAACTTATACCGTAAAATACATTAGGATTTCGTTGACGTTTTGTTAAACATTCCATACTTACCGCCCTTTTACATTTTTCTTCCGTGAATTACGCAATTATTCTTTCTTGATGATTCTTTTCTGCCTTGGGTTCCTCCATTCTCTACTGTTATGTTCATCTTTATCTGCTTTTAGTTAATCCTCTTTTGATTTCATGGATAAACTTTTCTTTTTTGTTATTTCAAAAATTTATAGCAGAAGAAATATATCTTTTAAAGAAAATGTGTAATGTAAAAACATCTTTAGAGTTTTAATTTTTCAAAATTGCCTCTAGCCGATATTGTGACTCAATTTTTTGCTCATGATGAAGTTAATGAATAAATAATACTTAAACCAAAGATAAAAACAAACACATCAGCAGAAATTTGAAATTGTATGAAAAATTAGCATATAATTAATATTCCATACAATTTCAGCTTTATACTTAAAGAATTTTTCGTGTTCTTATAAATTTGATGAAAATGTTGGAAATAGTTATTGTAGATTTTAAAATCATTTTATTTAAAAAGATATTAAAGAAATAGATATAATATACCATCTAAATATTACTGATAAATGTTTTACATTTTGCCATTTTCACTAAGTTCAAAGGTTTATGGTGAGGCTATCTTTTGTATCGGGGGGCGAAAGAAATCTTTTAGAGGGGCGATAAACAAGGAATTGTAGAGGACACAGCGATGAATATTTTTTTCCCATTCTTTCCTTTGAGCTCTACCCCTCTTCCATAATGATAAATGGTGTTTTCGGCATCCGCAGCTTATACAGTAGTGCTTATGATTTATGGCTATCTTTAACAGAAAAGTTCTGGGTCCAAGGATGTGCATTGGATCTCTTATACGTTCTACATGCATTGGCATCTTGGGAAGAAAGTTTTGCTTCAAACAAAACTCTTCTTTTTTTAGTGATTATTATATGCTCTTTTCTTCAGTCTTCTTTGTTATTCAGAAAGAAGGATGACCATTTTTCTTTCTCCATATTGGAACATTATTTTCGATCGCAAACCGAGTTCTTTCAGAAAGAAGCTTACACTTTGCTTATGTATATTTTTAGAAGTGATATAGAGCTTAAATTGACGCTATAAAAAAAATTTAGATTATACTTTAGAATTCGAAAAATAAAAATAAAAAATGTTTTTTTCGGTGAAAAAGTTGAAAAAGAAATCACGCAGAACTTGTTTTTTCAACAATCTAATACTTTAGTAATGCAATATATGCTGAGATTTTATTAAATCAAAGACTTTTTTATTAAAATGTTGATATCAAAATTTTAGTTTAAGTACAGCGAAGGTTTTTCTTTTTTTTAAAAAAATATTTTTATAGTTACGAGATTTATCAGTCAGTAATCATTTATAAATTTTTTAATCGAATGAAAATTTATTTCTCAATGCTCAGCCAAAACAAAACAAAATTCAGTATAAACTCTTAATGCTTCTTATAATGACGATCTCTTTTTCGAGAGTATTATTTTATAACTTTCCAAAAATTTAAACCTTAATATTTATATAAATTATAATAAACTCTTTTTAAAAATTTATGATTGACAGATTGATATTAACAGTTAGCCAGAAAAATGAAACGAATCAGTCATGAATTGAGACAATAAAAATATTAAAGGTTTTATAAAAGCAGATTTTAAAATTTAAAATGATGGAAGTTAAGGAAGGAGTAAAGTATTCGAACTAAAATGATCTTCATTGGAGCATTACGCATTTTTAACATATCTTATTGTCCTTTAAGGAAAACAAATTTATTTATTTTATACTTGCTTTAAACTCTATACTTGTAAAAAAAAATAACTATTACTTCCCAGACAGTGTAAAAAAAATATCTATAAAATAATTGAGAAAATGGTGTCATTCTTTTTGAAATTCTGTTGAGTTATAAATATCCGAATAAAACATTTAATAACTCCGAATAAATGTTTGATAACAGAGACAATGAATTTACGAAAATATATTTTTCGGGGATTTAATATTAAAGTATGTACCTATGTTAGTATTTTTATGTATTTGTATTTATTTTATTGATTTTTATAAAATTTTGTATATAATACTAACGATACGGTGTCACATGTTAGAACAATAAATAAATAAATAATGAAAGGATAAAAATGGCAGAAACTGCCTAAATCGATTTTTAAAAAATTATAATTTACGCAAATCACAACCTTTAAGTTCATTTAAAATTACATTCGTAACTTTTCAAAACATCTTTGTAAAAGATTTTCTAACCAATCTCAAACACAAAACAATTTGCATTTATTGGTTTGTTTTCCGTTTTATTAGCACTATAAAAAACAAATCCTTCTCAAAATAAATCATAAACATTCTTCAGTAATATTGCTTTCATAATAATGTAAACTATTTCTACGCATATAATTTCCCACGGGTTATAAAGTACGACTACATTTTTAATGATAACTTAATCCAACTGTAGGTACTAATTTTATTTAACTAAAACAATTTTATTAATCATTATTTATTAGAAGAGAGTCACCCTATTTACAACCACGAAACAATTTATAATGACAAGACTCAAAACGCAAGTGGAAAGAATCCCCACGAAGCGGCCTGTAACTCTAATACATTTTTCACTCCATATTGAAGATGTTTTATTTTTACGGTACCTTATCTACAGCGATTAAATTCTAATGGACATACTTTAATTACATAGTAACCCTGTCCTTACCCTTCATTACTATTCGCAAGGATACTTTCAATGTCTTTGTGTTTCTTCTCGAAGTATTACCCACGCGTTATACTGCACTTTAATTAACGGATAAGTAAGGTGGGCCTTGATACGGATAACCGGTGTGTCGTCCCACTAATTCGTCATGGAAACAGATCGAAAGAACTCGTCAATCCTTAAAAAAAAAGTAATTGATCATAAGGCCCTGGTCGGAATCACTAAACAATCTCCCAGTAGACAGAATGACGTTTTCTTTGCCGTGACAGGAATATAAAGTGTTCAATAAATGGGATGATTTCAGTTCCTTGGTGTATTCGCAAAGCACTGCAGCCCAATTTTACAGTTAAGTTCGAAGGAATAGATAGATAATAAGGTAATAAATATTGAGATGATTCCCAAGAATCAAGTGTTACTACTGTAACTAGCAGTTAAATTTAGTTGACAAAAAGAGAGTGTTAATGTTTGGTAGTGTAATTTGGATGATAGATATGCAATTAAATAGCGCTGTAGATGTATGATCGAAATTATATATTGAATTTTCCGAGCTCCTGTCTTAATTTTTTTTTAACATATTTCATAAAGAATTTTCTATTAGAAAGGATTTTTTCTGATTTATATATAATTGTTGGGAGAAAGTGACTCCAACAGAAATGTCCTTCATAAAATTTATATCTACGCTTATGAAAAGAATCTTATAACTGAAAATCAAAAA